>PITB01013641.1:0-48583 GCA_004024585.1 Paradoxurus hermaphroditus | reverse complement strand
GCGACGAAGAGCATTCTGGGAGTGGGGACAGCAAACATCCCAGCCAGGCCCCTCATGCTGGGCACACAGACCTGCTGGCCCGTCCTCCCCAGTGGTGACCTGGGAGCTGCCACATGGCGCAGGACTGGCCTCCTCCCAGGGACTGCGGTGGCTTCCCCCCAGAGGCCAGACCACACAGGAGAACCAGACCACACAGAAGGCAGGACCATGCAGAAGACGGGGCCCCTCAGCAGCCCCCGCTCCCCAGGCGCCCATCCGGACACCCTAAGGACATGAAGACGCCTGCCCGAGAAAGGCCGCACTCCACGGGGCTCCACACACCTCCTTTCACACGGAGGAAGCGCTCAGTGCCGCCCCTGCGGGGCTCTGGACCAGCCGTCTGAGCCACGGGCCTCGCCGTCCCCCTGGGTCCCCATGGCTTATGGCCACATCGTGGTCAACGGTCCAAGGACAGCCCCACGCACTGCCCAAACCACCCGTCCCCAGGGCAGGCGCTGAGGAGCAGGCCCCAGCCCTGGACGGAGGCTAGAAGAGGAGGGAGGGGACACCATGTCATGTCCAGCCAGAAGGGAAACACAGGGCGGATGTGACCCGGAGTGATGGCAGGCTATACCCATGGGCGGAGCCCGGCCCCCGGGACCACAGGGACCAGGCTCACAGATGGGCTGTAACAGACATGCAGGTATGTTAACACAGGGCCATGCACGCGGCAGGAGTTACACACAGGCCCCGTCCTCAGGGGACGCTGGGAGCAGCCGGCACGCACGGCACCCACTGGCCTCCAGGACCGGGCTGTCTGTGAAAAGTCGTGAGTTGGGGCACCAAGGGGACCCCAGCTAAGGGGCTGGGGCCGAGCCCTGGGGAACAGGCTGTGCGTGTGGCTCCCGGGGTCTGGCCGCACGCGCTCCGGGCGAGGCCGTTCCGGACGGCCCGCCTGCGGCCCCTCTGTCCTCGCACCTCGCCATCCCCCGCGAGCAGGCTTTCTATCGGATCGCGCTCCTCGGGGTTCATACCTGCTACTATCTTTTTGATTTCAGCTGTTCATCCCATTGAGAGGCGTACGGAAGAAAGGCAGAATAGGAAACCATGAAAATTCTCTTTTCAGAAAGAAAAAAAAATCAAAAGAATCAAACAGGTTTAGGCAACAGGTTATAAGGACTGGAACCAATAAACACAAGGAGACTAAAAGCCAAGACAAAGGAACATGTGTGAAAGTCCCGAATCGTCCCCCAAACTCCAGAAACCCTCCAGTGCCTCCTGGTTCGGGCCTCTGGCTGTTCAGAGGTTCAGCCGGTGTTCCCAGGCCCAGTGCTCGGGGCTGGCTGACCCCGCGAGGCCCGCCGGGAGGCAGCTGGGGGGGGCGGGCGGGGGGGCAGAGAGGCACGCGTCTCAGGAGCTGACCCGGCGCTGCTCTGCTGTCTCGAGACCCCCACACAGACGCCGGGGGCGCATGCACGGAGGCCCGCTGGTCACCAGAGGTCATGAGCCAGGAAGGCTGTCACCACGCAGGCTATAGAGGCAGTGCCCAACGCGGGGGGGGGGGGGGGGGGACAAAGTTCCGAAGGAAGGTGAACCGCTGGAGGAAAGTACGCGGACTCTGGTTTCGGGACGGGTGCCCGCCTTCGCCGCGGGTGGCACAGGTCCTCCCCCCGAGCTCAGGGCAGTAACAGCCCGTGCGCTTCCAACTGGGTCAGGGGTAGGCAGATCCCGAACACGAGCAGCGTCTGGGCACACAACTCGCCCACGCCCGGCGGCGCTCGGTACGACACGCGCGTTCGCAAAAGTAACGTAGCTGCTTTCAAAGAGCTACAAATGGGAACGGAAAACCGTGTGACAGGGCGACAGATGTTCTTTTAAGGAGAGAAAGAGACATAAAAACCGTGCCTAGGGAGGGGCCCGACCGAAAGCTGGTGCTGGGGAGGGGGTACTTCACGTCTTCCCTCAGGAGGACACCAGGAAGTACCAAGGCGGGGGATAGGCTGGGGGGGCGCCTCGAAAGGACCCCCCAGGATGACAGGCATCTGCGGCTCCTTCCCTGTCATCGCGGTGGGTCTGGAAGGGAGGGGCAGATGTCACGGGGCCCCAGGGAGGACGCGGCAAGAAAGCGAAGGCCTTACCCTCCAGCTTGCTGCCAGCGTGGCCTCCGCCCTGGCCCTCTGCGTTCCTCTGCTCCCGCAGTTCTGCCTGGGGCCCGGGCTCGGGGGCCAGCTTCACCGGGAGGAGGCCCTTCTCACCTGCATGCATGGAAGATTCTGGAGGTTTGCAAAGAACTCAGAGGGAAGCGGCAGGCAGGTGGGGAGGGCTTGGGGGCGGAGGCGACAGAGGAGGGACAAGGAGGGGAGCTGCCTCCTCTGGCTCCCCTCCACTCGGCCCCTCCCTCTGTCGGCAGGTCCATCCCCAACCTGATGCTGACCAGGAAGTCGTAAAAACATATTTAACAGTCTCTCGGGCTCATGGCAGCGAGCCAGCGTGAACCACCTTCCCCAATTAACATGCAAGAACCGTCCCAACCGGCGCTCAGACGGCACTTAACAACGGGCTACCTGTCAAGCAGTCTCCGCGCTCCCTGCCCCCCCCCCGCCCCGTGTGTGTGCCCAGACACACGGGAACGGCGCGGCACCTGACATTTAGTGGTCCGCAGACAACTGTGTGACAGATACCGCAGTAGCTGTCAAGCCAGCAGACTCCCGGTTTCCCCAACAGCTGCTGAAGGGGCTGCCGGCACACTTATTGGCATGCTGGTCTCGGGACCGAGCGAGCCAGTGGGGACTAGAGTGAGGACAGTCGATCCCTGCCGCCCCGCCCCAGCCTCCCCCCGGGGCCCACAGCACAGGAGCCTCTCGAGGGAGGGGAGTTTGCCAAGACGAGCCCAGCTGACACTCACCGGGCTTCTCCGCCGGCTCGCCCGCGGCCCCCGGAGCCCGGCCCGGCGGCAGGATCCCGCCTGCTCTCTCCCCCGCACCCGCCATCGGGGCGTCCTGCCCCTCAGGGAGCAGTGCCTGGGGCCCTGGATGTGGACCCCTGTCGCCTGGCCCCTGGTCCTCCTTCACGGGCTCGATGGCTGGCTGACCGTTTTCTTCTGGAACCTTCCGGGGGGCTTCGGGGAGTCCACCTGCTGCCTCCAAGGCCTGGTCCTGTCCGGGTCTCTCTCTTTCTGAATCTGGCAGAGGCGGCGCCATCGGAGCCTTGCCGCCCGGAGCCTTTTCGTCCACGAGCTTGGACGGACGCTCCTTCTCTGGTTCTTCTTGGTCTTCACCTTCGTCCACCACCACCTTGTCATGAGGGACAGGGGGTTCGTGGCGGTGGGCCTCGCCCATCGGTACCGCAACGCCTGGAAGGAAACGGACGCGTCGGGAAGCAAGCAGGGGAGGGCGGCCCGGCCTCCATCCCAGGGGCTGCGAAGTGAGTTCTGGGGCTTGGCGGTGCCACACGGGCTGACAGCTGCCACCCCTTACAGATGGGACTTCTGCCCGGGCACGGGTACTCCTGGAAAATTACAGAAGGGGCAGGCTGCTGTGGCCGGGGAAGAGCAGCCATCGGGATCACAGAAGGAAGGAGGCCGAGAGGACCAGAACTTGGGCAGCACCCCCCCGCCCCTGCCCTCCGGCGCACACGCCGCCCCACCTTGGCCGGGGCGGTCCAGCTGCACCTCCTCCTGCTTCTCCTTGGCGTCCTCCCTCTGCGGCACATTCACGGGGCCCTTAATCTGGGCGCGCTCCATCTCGTCTTTCTCATTGGGCAGCTTCGGCTTATCTCGGCCGTCCTCCGCCACGTCCACGGCTGGGTTCTGGCCTGTAAGCACGGCACAGCTAAGCGGGCAGTGTTTCCACACGGCCGCACCGCCGATCGGCACGGGGACCGGGCGGTTTTCCCTAAGATTGTAATCGCACTTCCTGGCCGAATGGCAGAGCCTAAGCGGTTATCCTTTTCCTGCTCCATCATTAGCAGCTAAGTAGCACAGAAAACTGTCATTTCTCACGCGTGTTCATAACAAAAATATGTCAAAATGCAATTTACACCTAACTGGGTACAGAAGAACAACGCCGCCCGTAACGCTGGCCGTCACCGCCAGATGGCAGCACGAGCCCGAGCATCGGCCCAGCGCCCCCTCTCCCCAGGACAACTCTCCAGGCCAGCAAGGGACACGGGAGGCTGACGTGCGATCCTGCCAACATCTTACTGTGGATGGTGAAAATCAGCGGCCAAGGAAGACGAGAGAGAGCGAGACGCAGAGCCCGGGAAGTGGCGCCCCACCCCTGCCCGAGCGCCTCGCACCCCGTCACCGCACAGCCGTCCCGCACCACGGCTCACCGGCCCAGCACCCGTGGGGACCACAGGCCGGGGCCCAAACGGCCTGTCAGGAAACCATCTCCGTTAGTTTCTGCCACATTTGCCCCGGGAAAAGGAACTTGAAAAACACTACCATGTCACCCTCTCTTCCCCATCTCAGGACACGAGCTGCCCAGAAGAGGGGAGCTGACGTCCTCCAGGGGCAGCGGTGCCGCCGGCCTGAGCAGGGGTGGGGGGCGCCGAGGCCGTGAGGCTGGGGGCGGGGTCACAGCAATCCTGTCCAGATGGGACCCTGCCTCTCCTGAAGGAGAGGCAATTACCCAGGCCGACTCCACGTGCCGGCCCGGGGAGGTGCGCTCACACGCGTGGGTGCCGGGTGGCCACGTGGGTCGCACCCTCCCCAAACCAGCGCGGGCCGGGGCCCTGCCAGGTGGCGGGGGCGAGCCAGCAGGAAGCAGACTCCGAACTCCGCAGTTTAACCAAGTGCCTGGTAACAGTAAGCTTGCGGAGTCGCCTGGGCAGATGAAAATGTTCTGGTCTCCGTCACACAATTAACCCCTTCCCGGGGCCCCGCGCTCACACAGGAGCTGCCATAAATCAAGGTGTGGGTCCGGTGGGTTCCAGAGCGGAGGGAAAAGGCCGGGAGGGGAAGGAAAAGCCCGGGCAGCCGTGCTTGCGCAGGACCGAGTGGCCTGTGGGTGGCCCTGTCTCAGCAGGGAACAAGGCGAGTCAGCCTCGAGAGCAGGGACGGCCCGGCGCGGTCTGGGCCGAGGGGAGCCCCGTGCGGGCGCCCCACTCCTGCAGCCGCCGGCCTGACCTCCGGCGTCACTGTCCACAGCAACGACCAGCACTTCCTCACCTAGAACTGGGCTCTCCAGGGGGGACAGTTTGCGAGCCATGCCTCCCGGCACGGCAAACAAACCCTCGGAATCCATCACCGAAAAGCAGCCTGCGCTCACCGGTCCACGGGGGCTGCACACACAGGAAACGGCCCAGTGAGCGGACAGGAACCTCGGCTTCCCCGGCGGCCGTGTCACTCAGCCTCAGGGTTGGGGCTCCCGGTTACCAGCGGCCGCCAGTGACCCAGGAAAATCCCGTGTCTGCGCCTCATTCTGCCGGGCGGTGGTGGAGCCCCAGCTGCCCAGGGCAGCCTGGTTCTCAGCGGCCTCCCGTCACACTTAGAACTGTGCCATGTGGTGACAGGGACCCACGCAGCCCCCCGACGGTGCCGCAGACTGGGAGCGCCCCAAGACAGACAGGCCAATAGATGGTAACTCGCCAGACTTTCCTTTCCGGCATCCAGCCGAGGCACCAAGTCCGTAACTCTGGCTCAGTGCGCTGGACGGCCAGGAGCTCCCGGAACTGAGCTTCCGGGCTCTGTGTTTGGAACCAGGGACGCAATGGGGGGAGGGGAGGTGGGCACAGCCTCCAGAGCAGCCCTGCTCACTGCCCCAAGGAAGTCTGCACTGGAGGACCAGGGGTTGGGGGTGCCCCCTTGTTGGCTCTCCCCTCCAGCACCCCGTCCTGAGTTGGGGCACACGCCACTGGTCACCGGCATCGACCAGCCTCTCTCTGGGGACCCAGTGGTCAGGATGGAAGGCAATCACCTCAGACCATCAGGCACCAAAGTAAAGGGACCTTTCCAACCACGCCTGAGTCCACGGAGTCCCTGTCAACTGGAGGTTTCAAACCCCAATTCAGGACACGCGCGGGACCCCAGGGCCACACGCTCATAAACCAAGAGCGGCTGCCTGACGGAGCGTGAGAAAGCCGGCCCCGCTTTTAGGAACTTTCTGGTGCTCGGTTTCCGGAGCTCCTGGGAAGCACCTGCCTGCTCCTTGCGGGGAGTGGCTCAGCGACCCGAGCTGTCCTGAACTTGACCACCAGGGGCGTCGTGACTACTGCGTTCTCCCAGCTTTCCAAGGGTGCGGGGAACGCGACAGCCCGGTCTCACTCGTCACGGTTCTCCAGGGAGCGGGCACGTCTCCCCACGGGGAGCAGCTGGACGGGGGCCTCTGAGGGCAGGTCCAGGGCGCTCTGGGCCGCGCACCAGGGGCAGTGCCCTCCCTGCCCCAGGGGCCCCCCGGGAACCCGGCCCGGCGGGGCTGGCGGAGTTACCTCAGCGCCCACTGCCGTGTCCCGCCGGAAGGGCAGAAACCCCCCGGGGCAGCACAGCGGCCGGGACCCGGAGAGGCGAGGTGGGGCCCCGGGCCCTCGCACGCACACCCCGGCATCTGCTGCGGGGTGTGCCCGCTTTCCCGCCTGCGTGCAGGGGCGAGTCCTCAGGGCAGAGGGTGCGAGGCTAGGGAGCCCGCGCTCCGGCCCAACAGCAGGAGGCCCCGTCCTGGCCCTTCTTGTTCCTCCCCCACAGAGCAGAAGCCAGCGGCCCCCCGCAGGGTGCCGGCGGAGGACAGTGTGCGTCAAGGAGGCTCTGACACACGCACGGCGGGGACGCTGGGAGGGGAAGGAGGAGAGGGGACGTGGTGCGCTCAGAGGAGGGGGCCAAACAGGTCACAGAGTCCGACCCGCCCAGTCAGACCCTCTCGGGTGCCGTCGGATGGGAGATAAATGGCCCAATTAGGCTTCCTAACGGAGAGTTGCCTCACGGGGCTCCGCAGCCTCGGTCCTCCACACTCGCCGTTCGCCACACCTGCGCGTCCGGGGCTCTGCTCCCCGGGGGCGCCCGGCCGTGGGTGCCAGTTACACGCGTCTCCAGCAGGGCAGGACCGCCGTCATCTGTCCCGGGGGCCCGCTTGGGGCTCCAAGGAAAGCCAGCTCCGTTCTGGCCTCTGCAACATCAAAGAGACCAATAAAACCCCCCTCCGGCTGACGGGCAGAAGTCCGACAGGGCGTGCACATGGGGCAGGCCCCCGCGGTCCCGGCTCTGCTCCAACGAGGCAACCCATCAATTATGGGGGAGGCCGGGGCGAGAAAAACGGAGAACGCGCTAAAAACAAACGGCATGTGGTTCCAAGGAGGGCCATGTGTTTTGTTACAGGCTCGTGGAAGAAATGGAAACCAGATGTGGCCTCGGCGGGCTCCAGGTGAGCCGGCGGCCCACAGCCCGCGTCCATGACAGGACGCAGCTGCCGACACAGGCCGTGGACTACGGCGGCCGCGGGGACGGTTGGCCAGGTGCTGACTGATGCCGGAAAGCCCACAGCCGGCTGAGATGGGGACGAACCGGTGCCCGAGTCCAGTTCTGCCGGGCCATCCCCAAGGCACACAAGATTCCGGACGGTGAGGGACCCGGCAGGCTGTCCCCTGCCACCCACTGCCCTCTCCGAATGGACGTTCTCCATCCAAAGTGCCCAGTAGTGCAACTCGGCGGGGGACACTCAGGCAGCTGCCGCCCCCCAACTCGTCTCTTTGGTCAACGCCCGAACCCTCTCTGCAGGGATCCCGGCAGGGGAGTCTCTTTGCCAGCCCCGGCCATCCCAAGGAGGCAGAAGAGAGCACAGCCCGCTCCTCCGCGCCCCAGGACAGGCTGCTCTCCCGCAGGGGAGTTTGTGGGGCGCGCTGACACGGCAGGGGCTCCCCAAGTGCGAGCCCAGAGACAGACACGGCAGTAAATCCAAGGGCCGTGTGCCTCCAACTGCCAGCAGGCCCGGCCCCAGCGCGGAGCACGGCGCGGCCACTTCTCTGGGCAGCCCTTGGGACCTTCTCTTTTGTCAATCGCGGTAGGTGGGGAGCCCGGGGCTCCCACCTAGGGCAGGCGCTCCTTAGCCATCGCCGCCAACAGACACCCGAAACCCACAAGCAAACAGCCTCCCCTAGCGGGGCCTCCCCCCGAGGGGCATGCCGGGCAGGCAACCTGGCAAATCTCAACCCAAGGGGGAGGGGTCTCTTTGCAGGGGGGGGAGGAGCGAGACGCACACGGGCGCACCGTCAGCGCAAATGCGCACGACCGTTGTCAGAGCAAAATCCCCAGAGCGAACGCTACCACAGACGCACAGCCCCCAGGGCCCAAGCCCGACGCCGCGCAGAGCCGCTGGGGGTGAGGGACCAGCACGGAGGAGGCCCTCCCCGCACGCCTCCCAGCTCTGCCTGGGATACCACAGGCTCAAAGAAACCTCTTCTCTTGCAACCAACTCTGGACACAATGGAGCCCCTTCTGCACCCTGGAAAGTCATGCTCAGAAACCACCCTGCACCCCGACGGGCATGGCCACAGGTGGGGTGACAGGGCCACAGGCGGGGTGACAGAGCCACAGTCCAACGGGCCTTCCGAGGCCAGCCTGCAGCCGTTGGAGGCCGCGTGGGTCATCTCCCATTGCCGGGCGGGTGGCCGAGAGCAGGGCGGGACATCGAACAAAGCCGAGGGGCATTGCTGAGTTTGTTCAGGCAAAACCTCGCCGAACGCTACAAACTCACCACGGAACGAGCAAACGTGGTTAACACCCGCTCATCCGCTCACCTGGTAGCGCACTGAGTGGCGGGCAAGGAGACCTCAGCCCTGCCGGCCGCTGTCCACCGTCTGCCGTCTGTCCCCTGGCAGGCGGGTGGCCGTACCCCTCCCTGGAGGCCCCCTGCCCCCACCATGACCCCAACGGGACAGGGGCAGGCGAGACAGCCTGGAAAGTACCTTCTGCACACCGTGACCCCGAGGCGATGCCGCTGGGGCGCCCCGAGGAGGCTGCCGGGCCGTGCGCGTGCCTGGGAGCCGCTTACCTGGGAGCCGGGCCGCCTCCGCCTTCACGATGCCCTCGGCCTCTTCGAGCCGGCCGCCCAGGGCTTCCTCGGCCAAGTCCGCGGGGGCCTCCTCGCTCACGGAGAGGGTCGTGTGTGTGCTGACCACCAGGATGCCCAGGCCGACCCAGAGCACCACCTGAATGAGACAAAGAGCCAAGAGCGATAGGGGTCAGGCAGCCCCTGGACCCCTGCCCTGCGCAGGGGAGGAGGGGGCGAGGCGGCACGGCACACACCAAGAGGGGCCGGGGAGCACGGCCCACGGGCCACAGTCCTGCTGGCCTGCCTGCCACTCATGCTGGCCGCTAGGAGGTGGTGGTTCCTCGTTGGTGAACGTGAACGAATCATCAGCTAAACCGGCTGCAGCCATGCCGGCAGCGGGGGAAGGGCGGGCTGGGGGCCGCGTGAGGGCAGCTTGAGGGCAGCTGCAGACAGCCGACCCCCAGGCCGGACCCGCCCGCGCCTACAGCTGCAGAGGTCAAGCCCCCGCACCGACTCGAACGGGGCACTTGCACCTCCCACCCTTCACCCCCTGGGTGCCTGGCCCCTCACAGTCCGGGTGCGATCGATCGTCTGTGTCCAGCGTCACCCGCTGAGCCGGACGTGCCCAGAGCCGCTGGCTCGGGTGGAGAGAAAGCCACGGAGGCGGCGCTCGGCGTCCTCTTCAGGGGAAGGTGCCCGTTGGGGCGGCCCAGGGAGCCATGCCGAGGCGCTGCTGACAGCCGGGGCGGGGGGGGCCGGTCCCCGACCCCGTCCCTCCCGCGAAGGAGCCGCGGCTCGTCGCAAATGCTGCCCTCGGTAATTCGGTACAACAAACCCCACATTACAGAAGGCCGTCCCCTCCCGCAGCGCCTATTTTAAGCGCGCACGCGGTGGGCCGGCGCTCTCTGTGTTACTTGTGCTGCCGCAGCGGCGGATGCTGCTATTTCTGCCCTGCCTGTGCCCGGCCCACCAGGCTCCCCCACCCCGGGGAGCAGGAGCCTCAGTCCCGCAGGGTCTGCGGGGGAGGAGCCCGAGAGGCGACCCGCCCCAGGAGCCAGGGAGACCCTGCCGCTCACCCGCGTGCACTCCGAGCCGGGACGCGATACCTTTTTCTGACGGGCATGTCGACTTTAAAATGCCTCCTAGTTCAGGATAACCAGTCCCCACGGCTGGGTCCACACGGCTGGAGAAGGCCGCTCCCAGGAGGAAAGGCCCCCCACTCACGAGGGAGGGCAAGCGGGACGGGGGAGGCCTCCGGGACAGGTCCGCTTCCGCGCCGCGCTCCAAACACCGCGCTGGCTCGGCGCTCGCAGACGCCCAGTGCAGGCCACGCTCCCGGGGTCGGCGGTGGTTCGGGGGGGCCTGTGGGTTCCCGGAGCCCCCTGGCAGCGACCCCCCACCCGCCTGCCGCGGTCGGGTGCGGCCGCGCTCCCCGAGGGACGTGCGGGATCTGGGAGGTCGGAGCAGCCATCCGCAGACTCTACGACATGCACTTGGGGTCAAGAGTGCCTGACCGTGTGACCTCGCCCCGCCCCCCACGTTATTTTTCTAGAAGTGTGAGTATGCTCAGCTTTCGCACACCACCTCTTCCCAGGGAGAGAAGATTCATGGGGCAAAGACGGCGTCCAGAGATAACCAGTCATTTCACCCATGACTTTGAATGGCTTACTGTAACACTCTGCTTTGCTTAACAGAAAAATCTCGCAAACACGGGGCGCCTGGGGGGCTCAGTCGGTTAAGCATCCAACTTCGGCTCAGGTCATGACCTCGCAGTCCCTGAGTTCAGGCCCTGTGTCGGGCTCTGTGCTGACAGCTCAGAGCCTGGAGCCTGCTTCGGATTCTGTGTCTCCCTCTCTCTCTCTTCCTTTCCCCCATTTGCACGCTCTCTCTCTCAAAAATAAATACACGTTAAAAGAAATTTTTTTTTTCATTAAAAAAAAATTAAAAACAAAACGTGAGCTCCATCAGTACTGGGAGACAGCCGAGCTTCCTGAAAAAGACTGACGGGGCGTCAACTCAAGGTTGCTTTATAAAGAAGGGCCTGCTTGGAGCCAGGAGGTTCCAGAGAGCGAGCCCAGCTCCACTGGGCCCCAAGCACACGCCCGCCCCGGCCACCTGCCTGGACATCCTGCGTCCCCCCTCGTAGGACGCGTCCCTCAGCTCTACCGACACTCCTCACCCGGCGGCGGTCCCCGCGCCCCCTCTGCTGACACACCCCGCCCGTCCCCTGACACACCTGGTTTGCACGCCAGCCCTGGGCCCTTCGGGGCACTCGCCAGCCTACCGCCATCCGCGGCGGTCAGGGCCACACGGCCCAGCTCTCCACCCTCCCCTTTCCTCCGAAGAAACACCTCAGGCCCGCAGAAGCCCCCGGGTAGGGAAGCCAGAGCCGCTCCCGCTTTAGGGCGGCCGTGAGATAAATGGCACCCAGGTGGGCCGGGCACCGGGAAAGGGCACAGGTGCCGTCCGAGTCCCCCGAGGCGGCTGTGCCACGCACATGCTGACCACAGGCCCACGCGCACAGACCGGAGCTCTACGAGGCCCCGGGCTCGACGAGAGGCCGGGGCTCCCGGGGCCTCCCCTCTGCCACTGAGGTTCGGAGGCTGGGTGGGAACGTGCAAACAGGAATGATGGCGGCTTCTCTAAAGTCCCGGATGAGGGGTCCTGCTCCTGGCGGAAGGAGCCGAGTTCTGTGCCATCTGGGCCAGCAGCGGGGAGACTGGGTGCCGCAGCCTGGGGCGCAGGGGTGTCGGGGTGCGTGGCCTCAGGGAGGGAGGAGCGAGTTCCCGTCCCTGGAGCTCAGCCTCACCCCGGAAGCCCCAAGCCCAGCCCTCCGGGTCTAGCTCTGTGCGAGTCCCACAGGACAAGGCTGACGAGGGCGCCCAGCGAGCCAGCCTTCTGACTCCACAGCCCCGGCAGGGCCACCAGGAGGGGGGAGACCCAGTACAGTCGGAGGGCTTAGCCCCGGCCTGGCAACGCCAGGGGCTTGGCCTGGGGGCCGCGCGTGACAGGGCGTCCCGGAGCACCCCCCGAGCCGTGACCTGCGGCCTCCAGATCTGCTGAGGTCGGACTCAGAGGAGCAAGCGCCTGGGGCACGGGGGAAGGTTCCCTTCACTTCTCACACGGAAGCCTGTGTGAGCACCACGCGGGCTCCAGTTCCGCACACACCTGGAGGCAGGGGCCCGGGCTACCCTGCGGCCACCCGCCCCGGTTCTGGTCTCCGGGTCGGCACGGCCAGCGTCTGACGGGCACTCGGCCCCTGGCCCACAGATGGCGGCCAGAGGGTCCCCGGTGGCAGGCTCTGGCGGAGGCCGGACGGCAACCTGGGCCGGCTCCCTTGAACCCAAGGCTCGGTGCGCGTTTACACAGTTACGCATGCCCTTCCAGGAGCCCGGAGCTGACCTCGGGCCCTGTCCTGGGCGCCCGCGGCCCCCTGCTCTCTCCTGGGGTCCCCTCCGGAGGCTCCTGCTCCCCCTGCTGGCTTCCGGGCCGCAGTGCACCGATTCCAGAACCCTCCGCCTAGGTCAGGACTGGACAGACGCTCTGATGTCTCGGAGTCTCCAGATAAAGAATGGACTTACTATGACAGGAAATGTTCTTCTTCGATTCACTAAGGGCTCACAGTGTTTCCACAGTCCTTGCTCCTCCTTCGAGAATGTTTCTCAGGACACTCCTTCTTTTGAGACTTTCTGCAGCCCCGCCCGCACGCCCATCACCCACGCACCCCTCGTCCAGCCCTTTTCTAGGCCGGCGTCCAGGGACAAGCACTGTCGTGTCAAGGAGCACTCAGGCGGGCTGGGGAGAGCGGACCCCGGGCCTGAGGCCGAGTGTGTGCCGTCCACGGGAGCAGCAGCCGGGGCTCCCGGGACAGAAAGGACACGGGAGCCAAGCAGGCGCCCTCCAGACCCCAGAGCTGTGCGCCCCAAACTCCAGCCGCATTTCCGAGTGTGTCCTTTGGAGATGCGTTTTCCTCAAAACATTAAAGCCACGCGTTCGGAAATAAAACGCAAACAAAACACAGCAGCACACGTGAACAGTATGGCACAGCCAGGAGGTCCATTCCAGAACTGACTGGGGATCCGCCTCACCAGGGCACTAGGCCAGAGGGAGAAACGTAACCACCTTCTCCACGAATGGTTAACACAATTTGATGTGCTTTCTAGATTTAAAAACCATACCCTCCCCTACTTGCTCACTCACGCTCACTCTCTCTTAAAAAGAAATAAACACACATTAAAAAAAAACAAAGAACCAGAGTCAAGCAGGCGCGGAGAGATGCTTCCTTGCCACGATTCCGTGTACGATTACGCACGTGTGTGAATGTGCCCACCCCTTTCCGTACGCGAAGCCACAGCCGGCGCCGGGCTCGCCAGTTAAAGACCCGGATGGGGCCCTCGCGCTGCCAGCACCAGGGCCAGAGGGGTACGGCAGGCACACGAGGAAAGAGAAGTCGTGTCCGCTGGGAAGGAGGAGGTGGGATTATCAAGAGATCCTGGGAGGTGGGTGGGTGGAGAGTTAACGTGTGAAGCAGACAGGCCCTCAGACGAGCAGGGAAAAGAGCTTGCGGAAGAGGAGGTCCCGGTACCGCAGACGCGGTGTCGCAGACACGGGGGACAGCCTGGGGGAGGCGGACCGGGCGCCACACCCTACGACTCGCGGGGAGGCTGCCCCGCGCACACAGCAGGTCGGCTAGGGCGGAGAGACGGCACTGTCTACATTAATCCACAGCTTCAGTGAATTCCAATTAGACCAAAAAACAAAAAGCTGAATTTAGTTTTGTTAAGAGTCAGATCGGAGAATTCGAACATTCCTATGGAGAATGAACAGGCGAGCACATCCGGAAATGTCATTAATGACAGTGAGGAAGAGAGATCCGAATCGAAATGCTTCCAGAGCCGGGCGCCTGGCCGGCTCAGTCAGGGGACTGGGGGGCTGGGGGCGGGGGGAGGGACACATGACTCCATCTCGGGGTCGTGAGTTCAAGCCCCACACTGGGTATAAGATTACTAAAAATAAATAGGCTTTAAAAAAAAAAAAAGCTGGATCCAAATTTAAAAAAGAAGTCTCGGGAGCCAAGCGTCCCAGTGCAGGGGCCCTGCGCTCCCGTGGGCGGTGGCGGCGCGGACGGCGGCACGGCTGGGCAGGCCGGCGGCACCTCCGAATGCAAGTCCCACACCAGGGCCACGCGCGCGCGAGCGGCGGTACATGGGAGCAGTAACGCGGCCCGTCGGGGACAGAGCGGCGGCGGCTAAGGAGTCTGCTTTGCTTCTTACCCCCAACTCAGGTACAGATGATCAAAGATTACAAGGAAAAAAAAAATGAAGTCGCGAAAGTACTAGAACCGAGGAAAAGAATTCTTAAAAGTCCTACTGGAGAGGCGGCCTTTCTAACAAGGCCATTTTCCCCTGCCAGAGTCTGAGGGACTCGACAAAGGGACACACGTGGCATCTGGCGGCCAGTTTAGTTAATTCCCCAACCCACTAAAATCGCCCCGTTGAAGACACTGGCAGACAACCTTGGCCACCGAGACTGCCCGCGAGGCCGGAGGCCGGAGGCCGGCACGGAGGCGCGGGCCCCTCCCGCCCCTTGGCGCTGAGCCCCGGGTAAGACAGCAGCGCCTGGAGCTGGCACGACCCGCGGGGCGGGCGCCGGCGGCCGGGGCTCTCCGGCAGCCAGGACACGAGCGGCCACTGTCCTCGGAGAAGGGCGCCCGCGCCCCGTGTGCGGTTCTCGCCGAGGCACCCGCTGCGCTGAGGCCCGCGGAGCACCTGCCGAGGAAATCGAAGCCGAGCAGAGAAGTCGGCGACGTGAGGGCGCTGCGCCGAGTCGAGACCCTGGAAGGGCTCCGCCCTGGGAGTGAGGCGAACAGGAAACAGACTCGCCTCAACGGCACACAGGCCTCCCACCCATCCCCCGCCGGCTGGAGGGCAGCGCCACCCGGGACGCCACCGTTTCTCAAACACAAACTCCCAAGCACACCAGCAGACAGGCCCAAGTGACAGAAAGCCAAGAGGCTGCACGGGATCAATATAAATAAACACGGACGACTTAAAACAGTAAAAACGGTGACAACAATATCTTGTGATGTTTAAAATACATACACACATATATATAATTAAAACACGAAAAAAGAAGTTTTAAAGTTAAAATACACAAAAGCGATAGTGCCAAAGGAGGGTAAATGGAGGCAAAATATCACGGGATACTTGTCTGGGAAATAGGAAAAACAACTTATAGTCAACTCTAAGATCCATATTAGACTGCCCTGTAGACCCATTAGAACAGAATTGTGCAACTCCAGCTAATAGAAAAATAAAAAGATGAATACTTAAAATGCTTGATTTATCCAGAAGTAAGTAAGAAAGAAATATACAAAAAAGAACTGAGAGGACAAATAAAAAACAAAGACTAAGATGGCCGTTTTGATCCCCCCAAAATCAGTAATTATATTCACTATAAAAAAATCTTATTCTTTTTTTAGCTTAAATACTCTTATTAACAAACTAGATAAAAACAAAACACAACGAAAGCCAACTACATGCTGTTCAAATTCATACCATAAGTATAAAAAGCACAGAAATCAAAAAAGAATAAAAAACTACATTGTATAAATATAAATCCAAAGCAAAGTTGAGTTAGTCACACTGTATCAGACAAGGCCAACTTTAAGTACAGAAGCATTCCCAAAGATAAAGAGAGACATTTCCTCAAGAGAGGAAAAAGGGATACTTGGGTTTAAAAAAAAATTTTTTTAATGTTTATTTTTGAGAGATCACAAGCAGGGGCGGGGTAGAGAGAGAGGGGGACAGAGGATCCAGAGTGGGCTCTGCGCTGACAGCAGAGCGCCCCATGTGGGGCTTGAACTTGTGAACCGTGAGATCATGACCTGGGCTGAAGTTGGGTGCTCAACTGACCGAACCTCCCACGCGCCCCAAAAAGGATTAGTTTAACAAGAACTAACTGTCCTAAAACTATATGCTCCTGATAACATAGCTTCAATATAGAAAGCAAAGATTGATACAACTAAAAGGAGAAATAGACAAATCTACAATTATAGGGTATCCTGTCATATCTTTCCCATAACTGATAAACAAGATTAAAAATAGGGCAAGAACACATAAAATCTGAAAATCGCAGTGAGTAAACCTGATCTAACCACACGCAGCCCACAGCATCCATCAGAGAAGACCACGTGCTGGGACACAAGGCAAGTCTCAAAAATGTCAAAGGACTGAAATTCAAATTCTTCAGCGTATGTTCTCCAACCACAAGGGGACTGTGCTTGAAATCAGTACAAGGGGCTACCAGGAAATCCCCAAAAGTCTGGAAATCTAAAGGGAACCCATGAGCAGAGAAGACACAATGACAATTAGAAAATGCTGTGACTTGAAGGGCGGTTATCAGTTCTTCCATCTCCGGTGGGTACGACCCCGGCAAAATCCAACACGGCTGTGCTGGAGGGGTTGACGAGTGACACAGAGACAGCGGAAATGCAAAGGGCCACCAAGGGGACAGCCCCCTTGCAGAAAAATGAAGGTAGAGGGCTCCGACCGCCTGACGTGCAGACTCACGGGAAAGCCCCCGAGCTCAGAGCAGGGCCGCGCCAGCGCAAGGAAAGCCCGAGAGACCAACCACAGAGTCGTCCCCAGCAGGTCCCGAGGGCACAGGTGACTGGTGACAGCAGTGCCACCTCAGTGGTAGGGAAAGAGGGTGCAACCTTCACCCTACCTCCCTGTCTGTTCCAGACAGAGTGTGCATCTGAACATGAACGATAGAAGCTTCCAGAATATAACATGGGAGGCTACCTGCAGACCTTGTAGTGGGCAAACATTTCCTAAACAGCACATCAAAAGCACCCAGCAAAAGACGGGTGACGAACTGAAGCACACTAAAATTAAGAACAGCTGTTGGTCAAAAGGTATCATGAAGAAAGTGAAAAGGTAACCGAGAGTGAAGAAAAACGTTTGCAATAGATACTTCAGAAAAAAGATTTAGATCTAGAATCTTCTAAAAACTTCCACAAAATCATTAAGAAGAAGACAGCACGCCTGAGTGGTTCAGGCGGTTAAGCATCCAACTTCGGCTCAGGTCACCATCTTACGGTCCGTGAGCTCGAGCCCCGCCTCCGGCTCTGCCTTCTCTCTCCCTCTCTCTCTGCCCCTTCGTGCTCTCACTCGCTCTCTCTTTCAAACTAAATTAAATTTTAAAAATTAAAAAAAAAAAAAGAATATTTAAAAAAGAGAAAAAGGCAGACAACCCAGGTGATGAAACGGGGCAAGACCCCGAGAGGCGGCCACGGAGGCTCGCACGGCTGCCGCGCACGTGTAAGGGGGCTCACCGCCACTAGCCGTCCGGGAACTGCGGATGAAGCCCAGATGAGGCGCCACCGCACACCCCTCAGAAGGAGTAGCATCTGTGAAAGGGACGGCGGATGCAAAAGGGGCTGGAGCTCTAACGTGGGGCCGGAAGACCACCTTTGGAAAACCGGCAAGAGTGTGACAAACTCTGCTGAAGCTGGAGAGACGTGAGCCCAGGACGCGACGCTCCCCGCCTCGGGGAGTCACCAACACGCTGCGCACACGTCACGGGACAGTCGCGTGGAGGGCCCCGCCGTCTGCCCCGGGGGGAACCATGCAATGTCATGCAGCAAGGAGAACAGGCAAGCCGCCCGACCCCGCGGCGACACGGCTGACCGCAGACACGACGGGTGGGTGAGGAGGCCAGCCGGACACAAACGCGCACTGTTAGACTCCGTTCACACCGACTCGAAGAAGGCAGAGTTATTCCGAGAGGTTACAAGACAGACGAGCCATGACCTTGGGAGGGGAAAGACTGAGGGGCCCCAGGGAACCTTCCCTTCGAGTACCGGAATGCTCTAAACCTGCCGTGGACGGTGGCTCTGTGGCTGGGTTCCCTTAGCAGGGGGCCAGGCTGGGCGCCGAGAGCTGGGTGCTCTGCCGTACGCGGACTACACGGTGCTCCGGAAACCGTCCCCAGAGCACACCGGAGAGAAAGCTCAGCAAGCCCCTGCGAGGCGGGCAAGGGGTGCGTCCATCCCGGCCCCGCGCAAGGGCCGAGTCTGTCCCGACCCGGGGAAAGGGGGGGGCTTATCCCGGCGCTCGTGCACACCCACAGTCGCTCATGCACACCCACAGTCGTCACAGTTGTCTCCATGGGGCGGAGCACTGCCGAGGGGGCCCCGTCACAAGGTCCGGGGAGACAGCGGGGACGCCGCGGCGGGGGCGGGGCGCAGAACGTGCAGCACACGCACTCACAGAAGCCCCACACACACCCGCACAAAAGAGGTTCGGTATTCGGTGCTCGGCTAAGTAAGCCGCTGCGACACACACGCCCGGCCCCCGGGAACCTCCCCACGTACGCGCGGCAGCGGCGAGGCCTAATCCCGTGCTCCTGGACCGTCCGGACCAAGGCCCTTGGCCCCCCGAGAAGCCCCCGCCTCGCCCCGCGCCCAGACAGCCCCGTGGCGCCGGGCCACACTCACCTGGGAAGAGAGGGCGTTCTTGTGGATTTTCTTATAGATCAGAGCCGGGCAGATGAAGCAGATGAGGCTTCCCATGGTGGCGCCCGTGAGGCCCAGGATCGTCTCCACTGGGAACGAGAAGCAACAGGAAGGGGTGAGGGCCGGGGGTCCGGCACGGGCGCCCAGGCGCGCAAGCCGGCCTTGCCACGAGGCCCCTCCACGCGCGCCTCCAGAACACGCCAGCGGGAGCGGCGGCACGCCCTCCTGTGCCCGCGGGCACACCGAAGGGGATCCCGTTTGAGACCACACACGGGGCACAGCGTGGGGTCGGTGGCCCCAGAAGAACCAGAGGCCACGCCTTTCCGGCTACGGAGTCTCGGGCAAGCTCCATGCTCCTCACACCTCAGTTTCCTGGCCAGGGAAATGGGGCCAACGATCGCCACCCCCTCCACCCGCTGGCGAGGGACGGGGCAGGACAGGTCCTAGGACACATGTGGCAGCCAGGATGTATGGACGCACAGGGTGCGGGGGACCGGCGGGGGGGAGCGCACGCAGGGCCCACCGGGTATGCGACGGCAGGAGGCTCCGCGTGGCCGGGAGCGCACGTTTGACAGCTCAGACCCTGCCCAGGCCCTTCACCTCCCTCGGTGACGTGTCATCAAAATCAGGAGTCAACAGTTCGGGGGCAACTGCCGTGCCACCACTATCTCCAAATCAGGCCCGGGTCCCTGCATCCCAGCCTCCACCCGGGGCTCCGCGGCTCAGGTTTCTCCGCGTGCTTGTGGCTCCCTGACGCTGAGACGCTTGTCCCACGCTTTTCTCAGGGAGCCAAAGAAGAGGTTCGCTGAGCGTGTCTAGACTTTTCTAGGACACCAGAGAGGGCGGCAGGAGACTCTGGGATGTGTCCCGGCTGAACGAGACTCCAGGCAGGGATGGCTCCAGGGTCCCTACATGTAACCCAAGGACTCGGGAGGACAGGGGAGAAGAAAGATCCGGCAGGAAACCCGGCCCCAGAGCAGCCTTCCTCCCACTTACCGTTTGGGATCATGATGCCACCGACCATGGTTCCAAACACGATCGAGAGCGTGAGCGCTTTAAACCGGAGAGGGGGCACATAGCCTCCGGCGGCAAAGGTCCCGTCCTTCTGCTAGGGGAGGGAACAGAACGAACGGTTTCCAAACCTCTCCGCTCTCCAGCAAGGACGCCCTCGCGGGCCCTGCCCGTGCCGCCGGGGGGCGAGTGACACCAGAGAGACACGGCCCGGGAACCGGAACCCCGAACCGGTGAAACGCCAGGAAGGCACGGGCTGCGCCTCGCACCAGGCGTGGGAAGTGAATTTCATAACTCCGTTTCTCCAAACGTTAGCGGCAAGTCCTCCCGCTTCCCTTGAGAGCAGCAGTGGGGGAGGCCGAGGGCAGCGCCGCGCGGCAGCGGTGTGGACCCCGGCGCCGGCCCCCGCCCCGCAGGGACAGGCTGGAGGATTCCGAGCGAGCGCAGCGGGGCCCCCGGGGCGCACCCTCCCGCACACCCAGTGCCGTCCATTCTCCCTTCCAGGCGCTGGACACTCGGCCGAGCGGGAGGCAGAGGACACACAGAGTGTAACCAAACCCAAAGTTCTTCCCCTCCCGGGCCCACGCACCAGAATGAAGCTTCTAGAGCAGTGCTGGGCGCGCGGGAGGGGCTGACCACGGTTCCTATCCGTGGGCTGGGAAAACACCGCTCCAGGGGAGCCTCGGAACCTTCCATAACCAGAAGGTCAAAGCACCCAGCTTCCAGAACGGACCCTGGCGCAGGCGGCTTTCTTAGGACGGCGGCAGCCCGAATTTCGGACCGACCTGAGCAGGACAGCTCGCGCCTGGGCTGGCGAGGAGCGTGTTAGGGGCTCCCCCTTCTGACCCAAGAACTCCTGCCTAGAAAGCGACCCAGGACTCCCAGATGAGGGGGAGAAGGGGAAGGAGGAGTGTATGAAGGAGGTCAGGACAGAGTCAGCCCCGAGAGGTCACGCCTGAAGGACCGGAGCAGGGGCACGGAGGCGCTCGGGTCTCCACGGAGACGCCCACCTGCACCCGGGAGCGCACTCAGGGAAAGGCTCTGAAGAGGCGTGCACGCCACGTCCTCTGTGGGAGGATGGAGGGACGCAGATGAAGTTTCTTTTCTTTTGATTTTTAAGTTTTAAATTTTTTATTTTAGAAAGAGAGCGTGGGAGTGGGCAAGAGGGGCAGAGGAAGAGAGGGAATCTTTTTAATTATTTACTTACTTGTTTTTATTTGAGAGAGAGAGAGAGAATGAGCACAAGCCAGCAAGAAGGGCAGAGAGAGAGAAAGAGAGAGAGAGAGAGAGAGAGAGAGAGAGAGAGAGAGAGAATCCCAATCAGGGTCCACGCTCAGCATGGAGCCCAACGTGGGGCTTGATCCCACGACCCTGGGATCCTGACCTGAACTGAAATCAAGAGTCAAACGCTCAACGGACTGAGCCACCCAGCCGCCTGAGTTTTTTTTTCTTGATTTAGTATTTCCTCTAATGCCGCTATGGATTTTACTTTTTAAATAATAAAAATTGGGGCGCCTGGCTGGCTTAGCCGGGTACGTGTCCGACTTCGGTTCAGGTCATGATCTCGCTGCTCATGAATTTGAGCCCCACATCAGGCTTAGGGCCGAAAGCTCACACTCTGGAGCCTGGAGCCCACTTCAGATATTGTGTCTCCCTGTCTCTCTGCCCCTCTTCCACTCATCCTCTGTCTCTCTCTCTCTCTCTCTCTCTCTCTCTCTCAAAAACAAATAAACAGTAAAAAATTTCTGAGGTGCTTGGGTGGCTCAGTTGGTTGAGTGTTGACTCTTGATTTCAGCTCAGGTCACGATCTCACAGTTCACGGGATGGAGCCCTGTGTCAGGCTCGGGACTCGGTACACGGCCTGCTTGGGACTCTCTCCCTCCCACTCTCTCTGCCCCTCCCCCGTGCACGCACGCGCGTGTACGCACCCTCCCTCTCCCCGGCTCACACACTTGCATGTCCACATTCTCTGTCTCAAAATAAATACACAAAACATTTAAAAAATTATTTTTAATTAAAATAAGTCCTTATAAAATATTTCACTTTAATCAAAGCTTTTCTATTTTTTAAAATTAAATTTTTTTTTAGAGAGAGAGAAAGCATGTGCACGTGCAAATGCATAAGCCGGGGAGAGGGAGGGAGGGAGCGAGAGAGATGATGAGAAAGAGAGAATCTCAAGCAGGTTCCACGCTCAGGATGGAGCCCAGTGCAGGGCTCGATCCTGGGACCCTGGGATCACAAGCTGAAATCAAGAGTCAGACACTCGACCAACCGAGCCGCCCGGGCGCCCCGAAGCTTCTCCATTTTCAGCTGGGAAAAGCTCCCCGCCACCACCCAGAGAAGTAAAGAACCAGCAAAAGCCAAGGAGAAAGAGCCGACCGAGATCAGGAGAGCAGTTTTTCGCTGGCAGAGTGCCGCCCGGAGGGCCGCGAGAGCTCGCTCACCTGCTGCTCGAACAGCAGCGTGTTCAGGGCCTGGCGACACGGCAGGATCATCATGGGGAAGCCCACGGCCACCGACATCATGAAGCCCACGCGCATCATCTCCGTCACCAGGTTGGAGGGAAAGTGCATCAGCACGTTGCCCGCGGTGGCCTCGGTGAAGCTCACGTAGCCAAAGAAGCCCACCTGTGTGGAAGGGCGACAGCGGAGGGCGGACGGTGGGGCCTCGTCCCCGCCCCGGGGGTGGCCCTCGGGCCCCTGCGCGAGCGGCCCCGGCAAGCCCACAGCGCCCGCCGGACTCCCGGCTCCTAAACCGCCCCCTGGGACGGGAAGGCTCCGCCGTGGGTGAGGGTCCCCGAGCTTCCCGTGGGGACAGCAGGCACCGGAGAAGTGAGCTGCCACACCACGGGGAAGCCTCAGGGTGCCCCGCACGCCCCGCAGAGCGGCCCGTCTTCATCTGGTGCAAAATCCAAACCCGGGAACCGCGGGGCAACCCGTGCTCGCCCGAGGACGGACAGAGCGTGGATGACAGTCTGCGGGGACCACGTGCAGAAACCGACAAGCACGCAGATGCCACGAAGCTCAGGGAAACCAGCTAGGATCTCGGCACACCGATCATTCGATTTGCGAGGCGAAAAAACAGAACAAATGGGCACGTCAAGAAGCCTGGGAAAAAAATCTACCGAAATGTCAACCGTAACTGCACCTGTGGCTGGAATCGGACACGGTGGTTCTCTTCCCCCGCTGTTTTACACGCTCTGGTAACAGACGCACCCTTTCCAGAGCCGACTGGCAGAGGTCTCAGAGAAGTACGAGGAGACTCTCAGCCAGCGCAATCCGGAAGAGTCCATGCCCGCACCCCCCCCTGGGGTGGGAGACACAGCAGCGCCGCCCGGGACAGAGCGGGCCTGCGGGTGGCCGTGCGGCTGGGCTGAGGGCGTCCGGATGGGAAAGGAGCAACGGGCGAGCCCGGTCGCAGGCGGGGGGCGGGGGTGGAGAGCCAAGCCCTGGCGTGGGACACGAGGGGAGGGTGTGAGGGCTCCTACCATGACGTAGAAGGTGGTGACCACGTTGAGGGAGGAGGAGAATATAGAGCTCATGGTTTTCACCGACGGCTCGTCCAGGCTGTCGTAGGTGGGCAGCACCTGGCTGGAGGAAAACGGGCCCCTTCAACAAGCAGAGTCCGAAGAGAGAGGCGGCCCGTGGCTCCCTGTTCCCAGGTCCCGGTCCCCGGCCCAGCCTCCAGCACCTTCCTTCCACCTGCACCCGCCGCCACGGTAAGTCAGGGCCACGGCCGGCCGCGGTCTGGACGGCGGACTGCAGGCGCTGGCACCCAGAGCGCCCCCCACCGAGCCCTCCGTAAACATTTCCGCAGCGCCACGGGAGGGCCACAGAACGAAAGCCCATCTGTCCCGCTGCAGCGGGGGCGCGGCCCCCGCGTGGTCCCCGCGCTGCACTGGAGAGCACGTGCCCGCAGGGGAAGCAGGAAGCCGTTCAGAGCACGGCCGTCACAGGAACAGAAAGTTAAACAAACATACGCGGGGCCGGGCCACCTGCCCCCGCTCAGTGCTGGCGATCGGCGCCAGGAGGGCAGAGCTGCTGGGTGGCGGAAGCGACTCGTCCACCGGGCTCTGCGCGGACAGTCACTGAGGGGAGCGGGTGGGGACAGGCAGGGGCGCAAGGAGGGGAACAGGGAGGTCTGTGTGTGGCCCCGAGGGGTGGGGGTGGGGGCGTCCAGACAAGGAGGCAGGGATGGAGCTGTCCCGGGGGTGGATGACGGAGGGGGGCCACTCTCCATCCCGCGCACTGTGGCGTAAGGGTGAGGGTAAGGGAGCCACGGCCGGCAGTCACGAACGCGGGATGCCAGTCGGCAGGGGTGCATCAGGACACGCAGAACAGTCAGTGGAGCCACACCCCAAAACCACCTTCAAGAAAGCAACAGGAAAGGTCCCGAAAAGCAAACGGGCCCCAGTGGGAAGACCCGGCTGGGGTGCACTGTCTCATCAGGGCACTCGCAGTGGGTAGGGGCGCCCTGCACAGCCGCCCTCCCCTCGGCCCGGCTGGAGGGCGCCAGGCAGCACGTGCTGTGCAGCCCACGCACACGGCAGAGGACACGCAGGGAAACGACACAAACGTCTGGGCGCCGAGCAGCCCCCGGGCCGGGGCGGGGTCCACACCGGCGAGTGCTGACCAGGGGAGCGGGGTCAGACCCCACGGCCGGGACTTCCCTCCCCTGGCCCCCAGCGCACACCAGGAGCTACAGGGACTGCGCGGAGGGACCTGTGCCGGGACGTGGGCATGAGCGAGTGTGGGAAGGCCGAGGCGGCGGCCCCCTCTAACCCTGCCTGTGCCCCAGACGCCCCCGGCGGTGGGAGCCGCAGACATCCGCGGTGACCCGCCTCGGCACGCCACAGAGCATTCAGACCGCCCGCCCCGCCAAGCGGCCTCCACGGGGACCGGGCGCCTCAGTGCTCAGCGCTCTCTCGGCCGCTTCTCCGAGCCCCCGGGCCTAGCGGTGCTGCACCAAGTACTCATTACTATGAAGTAAGACCAGAAAGGGCCACACAGCAAGAGCGGAGCAGAGACCTGGCCCGGCCCTGCGATACGGAGACCAGTGGGGTCTGGCGGTCCCCTGGCGGTCCCCAGGCAAGGGCGGGCAGGAGCCCCCTTCCCGCTCCCCCTCTGGTGCAGAGACGAGGTGGGGAGAGCCCCGTCTGGGCCCTCAGCAAACGCAACTTTTTTTAAGGACAGGGGGTCGGCAAACTGGTCACGGCGGGCGCTGCCGGCGCTGCGGAGCCCCCCGCCAGCCGCTCCCTGGGGAGAACGTGGGCGTCCCCGCAGGCCGGCGCCCCGGCGAGCAGCAGAACGAGATGGGGGCCCACACCCCTTCCGGAACCAAACCCGAAGGATGGGCGCCGGCTGCCGCGTGGCCACCACCGAAGAGCCCGACCGCGGCTTTATTTTTTAAGAAGCGAACCCACAGACGAAAAGGACAACTGGGAGCTAGGTACGCGGTAAGAGAACGTAACTTCTGTCACGGATTAGAACGGGACGCTAACCGGCAGGAGCGGAGCCCGTTCTGGCGGAGCACCGAGCTGCCGGGGGAGACGGCAAGCGGGAAGCGACGCCTTGGATCTCGCGTGTGGGTGTAAACACAGCAGCACGAGCAAATCTATCTGCCACGCTGGTTTACGATTGGCACGGCACGTGCCCACTGGAGCTCGGGGGGGGTCGCTCTGCCAGCGCCCCCCCCCCCACACTCACACACATACCCTCCACTCCCCCCCCCGCCCGCTGCTGGCCTTTTCCCGTCCGGGCCGGATTTATGCCTCTCTTCTGGGCGGGTTACCGTCCCGACCGTGCGTGAATCACTGGCTCCTGTCACTCGGTGAGGACGGTGACGCTGCTGGAATCATGGAAACCGCCTGATCTGCATTCACAGGGCCCCGCTTGCCAGAGGGAAGGCTCGCCCACGCACGCGCACGCCCCCCGAAGGGGCCCCGGCGGCAGGCGAAGTCAATGTTTGTGCAATTTCCTTTTAAATATTCTCACACGAACAGCTCAATTTTGGCAAAATGCTTGGGACCGTGTGAATCAGATGGTTTTGGGCTGTTCTGTGTTCCCCGCAGCCAACTCTTCGGGGAGGGGGTGGCGAACTGGGCACTGTCCCCAGAGCTGCCGGCAGCACGTCCCGGGAATGAAGTCGAGTTCCCTCCCGATAAAAATACACACGGCTCTCTCCCTCAACTTGGAGGGGGGACAAGTCACAAGCGGTGAACGAGACATTACAAGCTGGTGGCCCGCGTCACCAGTCACAGAGAACAGACGCCGCCCACCTCCGCGCGGGGGACCCCGCCCCAGGCACCACGCCCGCGCCGGCCCCGGGAGCAGCGGCACTTACGACTGGCAGGCGAAGGACATGCCGAAGATGGGGATGCAGCGGAAGACGCCCTCCCAGCGCACGAGGCTGATCCGCGGCAGCCACTGCCCCCCGAACAGGCCGTGCTTCAGGGAGGACAGCACGATCTGCACGGGGACAGGAAAGCAGGGCTCAGAACACACAGGCGGAGGGGCCCCCGGGGCCGCGGCGTGGACCGACAGGCAGCAAGGCCACCCCCGCCTCGGCCACGTGCTCCCCTGCAGCAAGAGCTGGCGTGCCGGCTGGGCGCCCGGGGGTCCCCGTCTGCCACCCCTGCTGTGCCACGGGCTGGGCACGCGCGGCCAACAGGAGCTCTTGCTGCAGGGCCCTCCTGGCCCCCGAGGCAGTTGCCCCCACGGGACACGGCACAGACCGGACACGGCGAGGCCCAGATGGTGCCCACGAACTTGACAGGTCCTTCCAAATCCAACCCGGACACTTTCTGTTGTTGTTTTTTTTTTTTAAAGGAAGCTCTATGCCCAATGCGGGGCTCGAACTCACAACCCTGAGATCAAGAATCGCACGCTCCACCAACCAAGGCGGCCGGGCACCCCTCCCAATCTAGACACATTTTAAAAGACAAACTCGGGGCTCTTGGGTGGCTCAGTCGGTCAAGTGTTTGGCTCTTGATTTCGGCTCGGGTCATGATCTCAGGGGTTCGTGAGTTCGAACCCCATGTTGGGCTCTGCACTGACAGCACGGAACCTGCTTGAGATTCTTTCTCTTTCCCTCTCTGCCCCTCCCCCGCTTGTTCTCTCTCTCTCTCTCTCTCTCTCTCTCAACCCAAATAAATAAATTTTAAAAAAGAACAAAAGACAAGCCCACAGAGGACAGGCTGTCCGGGGAGCAGGGGCGCCCGTCACCGCGCTGGCCCTCACACCTGGGGGTGCGGGCGACCCCCCCTCCCCTCCCCCCAGCGCTCGGAGTTCCGAGGGAAGCCCGCTGCAAGATTTCCACTCCACTCGCTCAGGAGCAGGCACTCCCGACCTCCGCTGTGCCCGGCAGGCCCGGGGCTCGGCTCGCAGGGGCTCCCCGCGAGGCGCTCCAGGCGCTGGGCAGGCAAGGAGCAGTCTAAGCGTGAGCCCCGCACCGGACCCCCGGGGCTGGCCGACTGCACACGTTCATCGAGAAAACGACTTGCCCCCTGGTGACGAGACACTGTTGCCATGATCACAGACGACACATAAAATGTCTTTCTGTGAAATGAGGAGGACCCGCGCTTTGTCTCGGGGACTCTGCCGTGCCCCCTGCCCTGGAGGACTCGCCTCTCCTGCCGCCGACGGCCCCCAACCACGTTCCCGTCGTCCCCAGAAGGCGGCCGGCGGGCAGCCCAGCCCTGGGGCGCGGGCACTCACCACGAACATGAACACGGTGTAGAAGATGAGGGCCATGGCGCTGAAGGACTGGATGGAGGCCATCATGTTCCTCTGCAGGCTGAGCGGGAGCACGATGCACAGGGACACCGCGAAGAGCAGGAACACGCGGAAGGTGCCGGTCACCTGCGGGGAGCCGAGCGCGCCGGGAAGGCCTCGCCCCGGGGGATCCCCAGCGCGACCGACCCGCCAGCCTGGAACTAACCCCAGGCCATCGCGCCCGCCCTCCTGTCCTCACGGGGCTGAACCGTGGCCCCGCAGGGACGCCACGGACACCCCGGTGCACCGGGCCCGGGCGTGTCTTACCTGAAACCCGAACAGCCGAGCGAAGAAGTTGGACCCCAAGTCGCCAATGACGACGTAGAAGGCCATGCAGGTGCCCAGCATCAGCCCGATCGTGCTGCAGAGAACGGGGCTGGGCTGAGAGGGCGCGTCCGGCGGGGGTCTGCCAGCCCGTCCCCGGCCAAGACGCGGGAGTCCCCGCCGGGCACGGCTGGCCCGCGACCGCCCGAAGCCGGGCCCGGTGGGAGAGGCGGGGGTGCTGGGTGCCTGCGCTCTGCTACTCGCCAGCACTAAGCAACGAAGCTTCTCTCTCCCTGGCGGGGGGCTGCGCACGTGGCTGCCGGAGCTCCCACAATGCACCGCCAAGCTCTTCAAGTTAAAAGAACAATCGACCGCTTTCAGACAGAGTTGTTCGTTTGCGTTCACGATTCCCTAATTTAGAAGCCTAAAGGGCAATTTCCCAGCAATTCCTTCTTCTCATAAAACTTTACTCCAAAGGGAGAAAGATATGACATTTCCAATTTAATGCTGCCTTGAGGCGGCAGCGTGCGGGGCTCAGGGCACAGGGGCCTCGGGAGCGGCGCCGAGAGGGAGGGGCCCCAGCTCGGCGAGCCCAGCCCTGCCGGGTTCCGAGGGGCCCGGTTTTAAGACTCAAATAAGACTCTCACCCTCGACACTACCATTTTAAGAGATCACGACACCGAACTTTCCACTAATCGGTAAGCGACACTTCGGAACAGGGTAGCTTCCTAAAGCGGTGCACACGGGGGCGCGTGGCTCGCGCGGCGGCCGTCCCCGGCTCCTCCTCAGCACAGGCGACGAAGGGCAGCGGGCGTCAGCAGGCGAGGCCGCACCACCTACCTGGTCTCCACCAGCATCTTCCCCGCTTTTCCGTAGGCGAGCAGCGCTAGGGCAGAAACCGAGAATCAGCTCCCAGCCCACGGCACGAAAGCCCGCACCCGAAAACGCCGCTGAGACAAGGTGAGGACGCCGAGTGACAAGGACCCGCGGCCTGGCGTTTCACGGGTGCCAGGAGAGCGTGCTAGGATTTAGGTCCCGTGTTCTTTTCGGCTCTACCATCAACACACGGGAAGCACGCAAGAAAGAACAAAGCAGGAGGAAGGCCCGGAAAGTTGATTTTGTTCATGTACAAAAAAAAAAAGAAAAAGACCGCTGTCCCTGCGAAGTGGCAGGCTCCCACGTGCGGCCCTGAAGGAGGCCAGCCCGGACCCACGGCCGCAGGTGCACTCGGCGGGAGCAAGGGCGGGAACAGGGCGGACAGTGCCAGGACGTCTCGGTCACCACAGCTCACACCAAAGGGGCCTGGCTGAGGGCTCTTATGTTCACTCTCTGTGATTTCAGAAGAAAACTCGGAGAATCCTTTCCAGTGGGACACTCTGGGCGGGAGGGGACAAGAGGTCGCAGACCTGCCTCCTCTCGGGACAGACAATCGAGGAGCCGGGCCTGTGAACGGTGTGTCCCACAGCGGAGAGGAGCTGGCTGTCCTTCCTTCCTGACAACAGAGTGGCTTTGAGCAGACGAGAGACTGAGAGCTGGCCCCGCGAGGCCCTTCCCGGGACTGAACAGGCGAACCCTGCGTCCCCCACGGACCGGGCAAGTTCTCGCCCCCCCCAGGGGCAACAGGAGGGGGGTGTGACCGCGCAGCCCGGCGTCCTATTCTGAGGGACTCGGAGAGCAGGAGACACGCAGGCCGGTTGGTGTGAATGAGTCCAAACAACACTCGTCACTTTTAAATGACTTAGGAAGAGGCACAGCGTTGCCAAAAGCAAGGGAGCTTGCGCACGGCACAAGGGACGCGGGCAGAAGGCCGGTGGGCAGAAACTGGCTCCTGCCCTGAGGGTCACGCCGGCCTCCCTGGCTTGTCTGACTCCTCACCAGAGACTCAAGGCCAAGTTGAGACCTTTACAAATGAAGGACTCCAGACAGCGGCCGGTAGCTCAAGGCCTGCTGTCACCAAAGGGAGGTGCTCCGAGGTCCCCTGAGGACGGGCGTCAGGCAGCACAGCCCGAGGCACGACACAGAACTCAGTGTCCGCAGAGGTGGGCCCACTCCTGGCCCTCCCAGTCCTTCTTCTGCACAAGGAGGCTCAACGTCTACGGCATAGTCCAAATGCTCAGAGCAGCTGCCAGAAGATTCCAGAACACACCCTCATTCTGGACAGCAAGGAAATGGAACGTACTCTAGGAAGTCAGAGGACCAAGGTGGGAGTGGCCCTCTTCACCCACACGCCCGGAACGGCGTCCCAACGGGGCTGTCCCAGGCCCCGGGCTCCCCACTCACCCCTTTCTTTACCTACCCCACCCCCGCTTGCAAGTGCAGATCCCTCAGCAACCTCCAACCCCAAGTCTCAAACAGAAATGCCCGGCAGCCCCCCGCCCCCAGCCCCCCGCCCGGCACGGTGTTGGAAGGGCAGAGGGGGCCCGGGACTGCCCCTCGAGGGTGGAACCACGGTGCCGGACCGGCCCCGCAGGCCAGCGGGGGTCCGCAGAAGGGTTTCGGAGCAGGCACGCCTGGGTGTGGACCAGAGCTCCCAGGCCAGGCCCTCTCCCCGTGGGGGGCACTCTGCAGCCAACAGCCTGGACCTCTTGGGGACAAGGAGTAGGCGTGGCCCCACCAGTCTAACCGGCGCACTTGTGCGGAGCTGGGACTGGCGCCGGGAGGCTCTCCCGGCCCTTCCCCGGGAGGCGGGGTGGCGGCTCCTCCTGGGGGCCCCCGCTCCGCCCGAGGCTCTGAGGCTGCCGTGGACACAGCACTCGGACCACCGGGCGCAGCGCGGGAGCCTGGCCGCCCTCCCGCTCTCCCCGCCAGCCGACCGAAGCCTCCTCCAGACTACCACCCAGCATCGGCAGGGCACAGCAGGCGGTGCGCACACCAGACCGTGCTATTCGAGACAGGACGGCGACCTCACCCCGGTCGTCCCCGGAGCCGGGCGCTGGGCTGCAGTTGACTCCCCAGGGCCACCGGCGCGGAGGACGACAAAACATCTGTTGGATGAATGAGGGTGTAGAGACCCCAGGGCATCAGAAGGCTTGGCTTCACAGCCCTCGTGCCCGAGCCGCATACCCACGCGTGTGGGTCACACATCCGAGGACAGGCAGGGAAAACACTGGCCGGACAGGCCCCCTGCAGGCCCCACCCCGGGTCCCAGAGTGGGCAGCAGGCTGACCAGGACCCTGGGAGGTCGGATGACGAGACCACGGCCACAGCGCCAAAGCATCTGGTGCTTGCAGCCGAGAGCTCGGAAGCACCGGCCACACTCAGCGGGTCGGGGTCGGAGTCTGGGCCCGGGGCGCCCTCGTGGGGGCTGAGGCCGCTGGAGGAGGCCGACGGGCCCGCAGCTCCGCCGGTCTTCTGAAAGCACGGTTTAGGAAAGTCCGCACGAAGCAGGCTACATGGGGTGAGGAGGCAGGAGGGGGAAGCGGATGAGACCCGCCAACGCCGCCCGCGAGCAGCGCACACCACGCACACGCAGAAGTAACATCAGCAAAAACCGCGCGGAGCTCTAATTCCCGACCGGCCGGGCTCGCTGTCCGGCAGCCTCGTAGGCACGGGCCACAGTGGAGGGGGCAGCATGTGACCGCCGCCGGGGCTCACGTCTGGGCACGGCAGACGTCCCCGTGAAAACGGCCCGCACCCACACCCCGCCCCTGCCGTGGAGCGTTAGGGCCTCAAACGGCCTATTTGTTTGAGCTACGCCCGCCGCCCCAGCCCTGTGCTGTCCCCGGGTCTGGCCGAAGGCCATCTGTCCTCGTCCCCGCCCCCCACAGCCGCCCAACGCCCACAGACGCGGCAGGTGATGCAGGCTGGAGCCACCCTCTCCGGCTGTGGCGCAAGCAGTCAGGGTCTCTCGCCCTGGGGCGGAGGACGGGGAGACAGACCCCTGGGTAGGTCTCCGCCCAGGTGCGGTCCGGAGACACTCTCTCCTCCCGTGGAGGACTCCTCTCCGAGTGGCGGGGCCTCTGTTTCTGAGAGACGGCGCCAGGCCCGAGGCTGGACACTGCTGCAGGCGGGGGCTCACGCAACTGAGCCACCTCGTTTGGTACAAAAGACACGCCCGAAGACCGGCGGTGGTCTGGGGCCTCTTCCGCTTCTAGCCGTGGGGCTGCAGTCGCCCCGGGCACCTAGAGGGGCCCCGCAGCCACGGAGCCGGGCGCCCACTGTCCGGTTTCCTCTCCGCCTCTCACGTGCGGCCACATCGGTTCGCCTTCTCGGGGACTTGCTAAGAATAATCGACAGACCGCTGTCAAAGCCACGGCCTTCCTGGGTCTAGGGTCACGCGCCCTTCAGGGCAAAGCCACGCACCTCGTGGGCCGTCTTCTTGGGGAACCCCGCCGCGTGCAGGCCCGCAGAGGGGAGAGAAGGACCACCCCGAGGCCGCGGCCCTGCAGGCAGAGGAAGGGGCGCCCGGAGCACAAGTCACCCCGAGCTGCCTTAGGCCATCCGGGTGTGGTCCGTTCACCTGTCACTACCACTTCCTCAAGCGGCACCAACAGCGATGACAGCCCGACAGCAGCGCTCTCTTCGGGGAGGAGAGAAGGAGGCGCCCCTTCGGCTCCGAGGTCAGAGCGGACGCTGGCAGCTTGGTGCCAACGCGAAGCCGACAGACTGGAGGGAAACCCGAGGTGGCGCACCAGAGGCCCGCGCACGGACCCTGCCGAGGCGTTTCTTCTGTGTGGCCCCCGGGATCCGCACACCGCTTCCTCTCGCCGCCTCCCCTCTGCTGGGAGAGCTGTGAGCCGCCCTGGCGGCCCGGCCGCAAGCTGGCGGGGGAAGGAGGGCGGCTCAGGGGCTCTGGTCCGAGCCCAGGGACTCTGCCCAGCTCCCGGGAACCCCCACGCGGGACAGCCGCAGCGCAGGGCGCACCCCCGCCTGAGGACGGCGGGCAACCGGGGGGCCCGCCTCGGAGCCCGTGGCCGAGGAAACGTCCGAACGAAAAGGAAGCAGACAGCGCGGCCTCCTGGCCCTTGCCCGAAATCAAAGGAAGACAGAACGAAGGAAACGAAACCACAGCCCAGAGCACCGGGAAACACACTGCGAGAGAGACAGGCGCCGGCCCGCCCCCCGCCCAAGCCCCATGACGGTCAGCCCCGCGGCGTGCACGGTGGCGGAAGCACAGCGGACCCCGGGCGGGCGCACCGAGGGGCCGAGGACCGGGTCCTGCCGGCGTCTGGCAGGGGAGAGTCTCCACGGGTATCTGCACAAGCGGGGGGCGGCGGAGCGAGGGTCCCCTCGATGGTAAGGCACGTGTTTCTGCCAGCGGTGTTTAAATCCGCACCACGTTTTCTACTAAGGGAAAGCAGCGCCGTCCGGGGGTCCGCGAGCGCGAGCGGGGGACGGGGACCGACGCCGCGAGGCCCCCGCCGGTGCGCTCACCCAGGCCGGCGTAGGTCCTCCGCTTGCTCAGGCTGGCGGACTTCACCAGGAACATGCAGGACTGGTGCGTCATCCAGGCGCAGAACCCCAGGAGCAGGGCCCCCAGGACGAGGCCGCACTGTCGGGGGGGGGGGGGGGGGGGGGGGAGACAAAACAAGATGACGCGGACTGCCGCCCCCCGCCGCCGCCCCCCGCCGCCGCCCCCCGCTCTGCCTCACTTCTCCGCCCGCGGTGACAACTCCTTGCACCGAAAGGGACCAATTCCCTACGTGCGGTGGCCACCCGCGTGTGACCCTGAAAGAGCGCCAGGGACACCGTCTCCTCCACCGTCTCCTCCGCGGCCTTTCCGAGTGTCCGGGAAGAGCGGGGCCGCCAACCAACCCTCCCCGGTTCTCTGCGCGCACCCCACGCTTGCCCCCTTCCGGCCGCTCGGATCGGCGGCTGTGGGGGGCGAACACGTGCGGGAGGGAAGAGACGAAACACCTTTCTTAAGAGTCCAAGGGCCACCGCCTGACCAGCAGCCGCACGCCCGCTGTTTCCCGGGGAGACGCGAACACGTGCTCCCTCAAAACCCGCACGCCGGCGTGTGCGCCAGATTTATCCGTGACCTGAAGCTCAAGGGACAGCTTCGGGGCAGGGACAGGAAACCTCGGGGAGCGTCTCAAGGGCCGGGGCATCTTTCAAAATACACACAAGGTCACAACGCCCGGGCGGCCCCGTCGGCCGGGCATCCGACTCCCGATTTTGGCTCAGGTCATGATCCCAGGGTCATGAGGTTAAGCCCCAAGTTGGGTTCCATGCTGGGTGTGGGGCCTGCTCAAGATTCTTCCTCTCTCTCTCTCTCTCTCCCCCTCTGCCCCGCTCCCGACTTGTGTTCTCTAATAAAAAATTTTTTAAATAAATGAAATAAAGACAGGGTCTTGGGACTGGGTTTCAAGGCTGAGTGCAGAGCAGGGGGGACCCCAAAGGCGGGAGCCCCTACAGAGCAGCCCCGCGGACAGCCCCCTCGATTGTATTTTCTTTTCATCGAGTTGCCCTCCCTCTCTGACTTCCAGGGCTTCCACGCCAGGCGAGGGGCCGGGGTCCCCGTTACAAGTCAGGAGCCCCGCAGGGAGGGCCCTCCTTTCCTACCAGCGCCCGCATGCTGCCATGAGCAGACTTTTGCAAGATTTTCTAGTCGTTTCTAGTGTCAGTGGTGACTCGGTTCCGGGGGCCACACCCGGGCTGGGACTTCTGTGAGAACATCCGGGTGACTCGCTTAGACGCCGTTACGCCGTTTCCCTCTCGCGCCCTTTTTCCCTCTGCGTGATCTAAGTTCGTGAACCGTATTTGCAGGAGGAAAAATTAAACGAAAAAATAAAAGCCGAAGAAACAGGCGTCCTGCTGGTGTCTCCCAGAGACGAGCACTCAACGCAGCCTACGGTCCGGCGCGCCCGCGCAAAGATGAACACCCAGAGAACGCACGCGTGTCGGCAAAGCCCGTGCAGGGGCGTTCCCCGAGCTCCAGACGGGGACACCGGAAACGCCTCCGCAGGACGGAAGACCAGGTGGACACGAAAATGCACACGGCAGGGGCGCCTGGGGGCTCCGTCGGCTGAGCGTCTGACTCTGCCTCAGGTCATGATCTCCTGGATCGTGGGTTCAAGCCCCCCGTCGGGCTCTGTGCTGACGGCTCGGAGCCTGGAGCCTGCTTCGGATTCTGTGTCTCCCTCTCTCTCTCCGCCCCTCCCCAGCTTGTGTTCTGTCTCTCTCTCTCTCTCTCTCTCTGTCTCAAAAACAAACATTTTTTTAATTAAAAAAAAAAAAAGAATTTCCAGATTGAAAATATGAATGTGCTATTTTTATCCAAAAGATGCTCAGGATGAAACATGCAAAGTGTCTGTTAATCTAAAATCAAACTACTCTGCCCACTTTCAGTTCCAAAATGTCCATTTTATTTTCATTTTTCTACCTGTTTGGGGTCATCACCCAAGACTGGCGTGGGCGGCCCCTCCACCCCCCCGCCCCTCCCCCAAGCAGCTCGCTCCAGTGTGCAGGGGGAGCCGCAACTCCATCCCCCGGGCGCTGAGGCTGAGAAGTTCATTTTTAGGGAAGAAGTCGCCCGATTTGCACATTTCCCCAGCGCTCCTCTTCTAAATGACCAAACACCGATTATTTGCGGATTTAATCAGAAGCTAAATGAGTCCACATCTCAAAAATGGGGACTTTTTTCCATCCGGTCTCTAACCACCGACACCTAGTTTTAAATAATTTCCGATTTTTTCAACGGAGGTGACATTTACATATGGTGACACCCAGGATCTGGCAAATTCTGTGACCACCTTGGAACCAACACCCCAGTCTAGCTCCGGCAGAAAGACTTGGCTTGTGCCGTCCGCCATACAAATGCAGTCGGGTCAGAGTTTTTAAAAATAACAATAAAGAGGGGGCGCCTGCCTGGCTCCCTTGATCTCCGCGTCCTGAGTTCAAGCCCGCGTTGGGTGCAGAGGCTACTTAATAATAAAATCTTAAAAAAAAATGATAAGCCTCAAGAAAAGTAACACGGAGTGCTGTGGGCACTTTCCACCCGGGAAAGACCACTCGCTGTGCCACGCTCTGCACTGGGGTCTGAGGTTACTGACGGTGCGAACTCCGGGCCAAGGCTGACACTCCGCTACCGCGCGCCTCTTACGGAGGGAATCTTCTGGGGTCTCTCCCGCACACCCACCCGGCCCCGGCTCCCCGCGCCCGGTGACTGCGGCCCCTGAGCCGGTGAGCCCGCGGCGGCGAGGGGGCGACCCCTGTCCCGCTGGACTCACCTGTTTGAAGCAGAAGGGCATGGTGAGCACACTGACCCCTACTATGCTGTTCACTATGTTCGTGATCAGCCCCCAGTTGGAGGCGGCGGCTGCGGTCATAGCGCGGTGTCTAGGGCCCGGGAGCCCCGGTCCCAGGCGCTGGACGACCGTAGGATGCGAGACCCTGAGGGGGACGGGTGGCTGCCTGGAGGCGGCGGCCTCGCGGAAAGGCGACGGGGACAGTCAACCTCCAGACCTCGCCAGGCTTTCCGGCTGCCTCATGGCACCGCTCCCCCCACTCGCTCTCGCTGGCCGCCTCCGAGTCCCCGTGCCCACACGCGGAAGAGCGGCCAGGGACTATCAGGGACACCTCAACCCGACTTCACGGCCGCCTCTACGCGAACACTTCCGCCTTCCGCAGGCTCCTCTCTCCGGAAGTGACGGCACGGAGGCGGGGCTCTACGGGAGAGCACCAATGAGAGGCGGGCCTGGAAGGGCAGGCGGGGTCTTGCGGGGCTGGCGAGAAGAAGGAATCGACGTGGCCTGGTGGGGCGGGCCTCGGCGGATCGCGAGCCAATGAGAAGCGGTGCAGGCTTTCGGGGCGGGGCCTGGGACCTGCGGTGGGAGGGCTGCGGGCGGGGCCTGCCGGGCTCCGGGGTCCCGCATCTGTCCAGAGCTTCAGCACGCTTTTCCCACGGATCTGGTCTCTTGAGCCTCGCCTTGCAGGGGCTGGAGGACAAGGTCAGTGGCGGTCAGGAGAGAAAGGGCAGCGCGGCGCCTTTCGAAGAAAAGTAGGACTTCAACGATTACACTTTGGGACCAATTTCAGGGTGTGTGCTGGGTACCCTGGCCTCGGGGACCAGGGCTTAACTGTTGGAGCCGAACACTGAACCTGTTTGGAGTAGCTAGCACCTCCGTTTTACCAGTGACACGCAGAAGCACAGAGAAGTTTGGTGGACACACAGCTCGTAAGAGAAGGCGTGGGGGTCTGCTTCCTGGGCCGGTGCCCTTTAGAACTGCACGCGGATGGGTGCAAAGAGAGAATCTAACATTTTATTTATTTTTTTTAACATTTATTTATTTTTGAGAGACATAGAGATAGAGCATGAGCAGGGGAAGGGCAGAGAGAGAGGGAGACACAGATTCTGAAGCAGGCTCCAGGCTCTGATGAGCCATCAGCACAGAGCCTGATGTGGGGCTCGAACTCACAGACCGTGAGATCATGACCCGAGCTGAAGTCGGCCGCCTAACCGACTGAGCCACCCAGGCGCCCCTAGAATCTAACATTTTAAAGGAGCAGAGGAAATACTGTGAGAGGACAGGAAAGGTAGAGACAAATAGGACTGTGAAATCTAGACGGGCTTCAAGAAGGAGGTGGCTTCTAGACTGGGCCTTGAGGGACAAATGAGAATGGAAGATTAAGGGAGAGGACGGAGAAAGGCCCCGATACATCCGTGAATTCCTGGCACCTGCCAGAGCTCACTATGTGTCTGCTGGCTGGATGCATGGACAGGAGGGCTGCGAAGGGCCTTCTCAGGAGGAAGCGAGGGATTACAACCTGCTGGGAGAGGATATAAGGCAACTGTTGGTGGACACACCAAGGACCTTCTGTCCTAGAGCAGAAGCCGATTCCTCAGCTGCACGCAGGGCAGCCACGAGATAAGGCTCCCCCCCAACCCCAGGCACGAGGGGAAGTGGGGGGAATACCAGGCAAAGAGTACTTAAATCCAAAGCCAAAACAGTACATGCCATTCATTCTTCTTTATAGAAATCATACGTAGGTTCTATATATAACCTTTGTATTATTGATGTAATCTTTATGAAATGTTAGCACGCAAGATAGGATATGAAACTCAAATGTGTGTTTTCACGGAGAATAGTAAATACTCATGACGCCACTATTCAGCTTTAGGACAGAATGTTAACTTAGATGCTCCCGTCGGCGCCCCCACAAGTCGGCCTTCCGGTCCGCCCCACAGCTGTCCTGGACTCACCGCTGTCTAGATTGCATTGCTTCGCTCCTCTTCCTTTTCCTGAGTCGGCTTCGTGCCTGGCGCAGAGCCCAATGCAGAGGTTGAACTCACCACCCCGAGATCAAGATCTGAGCTGAGGTCAGGAGTCAGATGCTTTTTCGACTGAGCCACCGGGGTGCCCCCTCATTACTTTCCCTTAAAGGTTTACCGCATATGAATATATCCCTAAACAATTATGGGGAAGGTTACTATTTGTCTCTTAATATTCATTTATTCCGTCTCCCAAAGTCGGCCAGCACATACGGCTGCCTAGGACAAAGACCACACATGCCAGCCTCCCTCGTGTCTAGCCGGGCCTCCCCCTACTGCTTGTAAGTCACGGGCGGAAGCCGTCTTGGGCCGTGCGGACGGTGGCAGGAGTGGTACAGTGGCTGCGGGAGCGTAGAGTCCCGGACGACCTGGGACGGCAGAGCCCCCACTCCAGCCCCCGACGGCCTCCCCCACTCCGCTCCGCGAAGGAGAGACAAACCACCCCCTTGAAGTCATGGCTCCTTTGGCCTCCGTTGCATGAAGCCAAAGTTATAGCCCAATTCAACAGTGTATCGGGGTAGAACCTTTTGGCCTTTTTGATTTTTATACTAGTGGGTTTAGGTGTGTGTGTTCCTCGGCCGCTTCCTTTCACACTCAACCGTTGGCAAGATGCACCGTCATACTGCGGCTCGGAGTCTCTCGTTCTCTCGGCTCCGTGGAATTCTGTTGTTCAAACAGCCCCGAATACTGCGTGTGCCCCTGCGGGGGCACCTGAGCTGTTTCCAGCGATTCGCCGTTATGGACAGTGAAGTGGCAAGCGCCGCAGAGCTCGTCCCTTTCCTCTGTTCGCGTTTCTCTAGAGCAGATGCCTACAAGTGGCGTCGTAGATCCGAGAGCATGCACGCCTTCGGGTGCCCAGCTGCGGCCCGACTGCTCTTCAAAGGAGTTAGAAGAATTCTCGCCAGTTTACATCGGGGGCCGGAAAACTGTTTCTGTAAAGAGTCGGAGAGCAGATGACGTTTTCTGCTTCGCGAGCCATACGGACTCCGTCACAAGCGTGCAGCTCTGCGCAGCTCAAGGGCGGCCCTGGACAACACAGAGACAGACGGGCGTGTCTGTGTTCCAATAAAACTTTATTTACAGAAGTGTTGGCTAGCCCAAGGTGGCCTGCGGGCTGTACACCGTGGCCCCCTGCTCCGAATCGTCCCCATCATTGGGCGTCATCGATGCGCTCCATCTGGTGACTCAAATGGAATCTTACTGTGGTTTTACTTTGTCCTGCTTGATGACAAAGGAGGTTAATCGCCTACCCGTATTTTTATTGTCCGTTCATATGCCTTCGGTGGAATGCCTGCCCATTTTTACCCGTTGTTCTAATTAGCTTATGAATTCTGAGGAATTCTTTCTACGTGCTTGATAACTACCCCGACGTCCCTCCTCCTGGGTTTGTCCGATGTCTCCTCCTTGCTGTCGTAGCAAATCACTGCTGACCTATCAGCTTGCCCGACACAAGGCCCGGATCTGACGGTTCTGTAGGTCAGAAGCCCAGGAGGGATCTCAGCGGCTGAGGTCAAGGCCTGGGCAGCCCGCCCCCTTTCCAGAGCCCTCGGGGAGAATCCCTCTCCCGCTCCCGAATTCCCGCAGAATTCACTTCCTTAGAGGGGTAGGCCCGACAGCCCGGGTTTGGGGGCCGCCTCAGGGTCCCCTTCCTCCATCTCAGGGCGTCGGCGGAGGGAGGGGTCGGCTCCCCCTCAACGTGCATTTCTCCGATGCAGCCCGACAAGTTTTCCGATTGTAAGGAGTCACGTGATTCGATCGAGCTCATCGGACCACCCGGGATAACTCTCCCGCCTCCAGGCCCGTGGCCCTAGTCCCCTGCCACCGAGTCCGCTTGCCCACATGAGAAACCTTCCCGGGTTCCAGGGCTCAAGGGGCGTCCGTCTCTGGGGAGGGCGTTCCGCCTACTACCCTCATTTTCGAGATTGGAGCTACGTTTCTCTGGCAGGAATGTCACGGAAGCGATGCCATGTTTTCGCTGAACCCTGTCGAGTGCTGCGAGATTTCGCTTCGTCCGACCTCGGCCGACGTTCTCTACCGTAAAGCTCTCTCTTTCTCGTTTGTAATGAATGAGTGTTTGGGGGGCAGGTAATCTGAAACTAAATATCCTGCTCCCTATCAAACTTCCGGTTTATCAATGTATCGATGTCCGTGCAGACGCGTGGTGTCCCGTTTTATTCGGTGGGTTATCGCCCATCACTGTCGCTGGTTTTTTTCGATGCTCTAGTTTATCCCAGATTTGCCCCGCCCCTTGGTGTGTCCTCGTCATAATCTGAGGACTTTTGCTTTCTTGCTCAATGAGATGTCCCCAGCTCGTCTCTCCAGGGATGCCCGATCCTTTCCGGTGGAGAAAGGTAATAGAACCGCAGATCCGGCCCTGGGCGAGCGTGCAGCCGCGGGGTGTCCCTGCCCCTGGGCCCTCGGAGGTCGGTGTGTATACACCACACACTCTCACCCGACTTCTTTTTTTTTTTTAATATTTATTTATTTTTGAGAGAGAGAGAGAGACAGAGCATGAGTGGGGGAGGGGCACAGATAGAGAGGGAGACACAGAATGGGAAACAGGCTCCAGGCTCTGAGCTGTCAGCACAGAGCCTGACGCGGGGCTCGAACTCAGAACGGCGAGATCATGACCTGAGCCGGACGCTTAACCGACTGAGCCACCCAGGCGCCCCTCACACCCGACTTCTGCGTAAGCATATGGAGGTCCAGGGCCGTGGTGTTCGTTCTAGAAGCCCCCCCTTCTGCATTAGCAACTCCCTGGCTGATGCTGTCCACCCCGTTTGGGATCCCAGCCCCTGCCCCGGGCGGCTCCATCCGCACGGGGATCCCCTCCCCGTCTGCTTCAGTGCCGGCTGGCCTCCCCACCCCCAGTCCCTGCCGGCACAGACGCTCACCTAAAGTGTCTAGGACCAAAGTGGAAGTCATTGTCGACCCTGCACCCCCCACCACACTCACCTCCCACACATGAGATCAATCACCAGAACTGACAGGATGCCGACGTCCCACGGGAGACACCTGTGGCTTCTCGAACGCAAAGGCTGTGTGACCCCAGGCACATTCACGAGCCTCTCTGAGCCTGCTCTGGGGCACCCGCCCCTGAAGTGGCAGCTCTAAGGGCAGCCACTTTCCATTAGGTTGCTAGAGACGACGGCTGTGGGCACCGTCTAGGGAAGGAGGAGGCTGGACGTGGGTCCCGCTCTGGTGCCGACCGCAGAGCGGGCGCTGACACCTGTCTGTGGCGAGGCGAGGCCCCGGCTGCTCCCGTGCTAGGTGGGGGCTGCTGCTTCACCAGGGGTGAGCCCCTCTCACCCCCTCCCCTCCGCATCCCCCGACCTCGACCCTCGCCAGCCTGGGCTCGGTCCCCGCGGGAGCCGCCGCAGCCGCTTCCGGGAAGACCTCTAGGAGAGCCGGCGGCAGCGGAGCCCGGCCGGGGAGCAGGGCGGTCCCGCGTGTGCGCGGAAACGGAGCCAGTGACCCCACCCGTGAGCGTCCCGGGGAGGGCCGGCCCCTTCTCTCCCGGAGAGCGTCTTTATTAGACAATAATCTGCTTTCTCGTCCGGGTCTCCAGCTTCCAGACCGGAGGCATGATGGGAGGCCAGGACAGCCCCTGGGAAATGAGTGTCAAGGACCCCAGGGGGTGGTGGGCGGGGGTCTGGGCTGTGTGGGCGTCCGGGAGCCCTGCGTGGGGCCTGGCAGGCAGGGGTGACGTGTTCACTCCAGCCCAGCGGCCGGACTGTCCAGAAACGAGTTTCCATCCCCCTCTCCGGTCGGTTCTCCCCCGGTCAGACCGCCTGCATCAGAGCGGAGCCTTGAGGCCGCCCCACATCCAGGGAGGTGTCTGGGGAGGGGCAGGGGGAAGCCCAGGCCTGGTGGCTCCGACCCTGCCTCCCGCCGTTTACACCGCCCCACAGCCATAGAGCTGGCGACGGGGTCTCGTTTCGCATCCCCTCGATGGGTCGTCGCCGGAATCCCCCAACCCCCTCCCGTAGCCGGACACGCCGAGGGCCACGTCACAGGGGCAGCGACCACACGGAGTGACCAGCTGCGTCTCGGGATGCAGCCCCCCAACACACGCTCTCGGCCTTGGCCTTGGTTTCCTGGGTGGGGGCAGGGCTGGGGGCAGTCGGGCCTTGATGAGGTTGGGGAAGCGCGTCGAATCCGGGCCCCTCCCCCAGCCCTGGGCGTCTGTCCACACGCTCTCCTCCCATTGTTTCACTGGCCCCTTTGGGAGGGGAGGGGAGACCCCGGCTGGCCCCAGTGTGGACACGCGCCCTCCTCCGCCAGGGTCCCCAGGTCGGAGATACCTGGAGCCTCGACGGGGCTGGGTGCGGGGGGCTGTGTGCGGGGGGCTGGGCGCGGGGGGCTGGGTGCAGGGGGGCTGGGCGCGGGGGGCTGGGCGCGGGGGGCTGGGTGCAGGGGGGCTGGGCGCGGGGGTCTGGGTGGGCTAGGAGGCCCCACTTTGGGGGTCCATCCTCGGACCCAAATCCAGAAGCCACTACCCAGGGGTTTTTCCCAGACCTCAGACTGTGGTCACCCGCTGGTGGCTCAGACACTGGGAGGGGGCTTCGGGCCGAGGCCCAGGCTGTGCCGAGCAGGCTGGGCTCCTGGGAGAGGAGGACGGGAGAGCCGCTCTGGACCCCTGGGCGAGGCAGGAGAGCCCGGAGTCGGGGCGCGGCAGCAGGGTAAGCCTGGGGTCTCGGACACTGGTCCCCTCTGCCTCCAGAGACCGCTCTCTGTGGAGGGGCACCCCGCCTCCTCGGAGCCTGGTCCCGATGCCCTCCCTCTGCTCCCCCCGGGAGCCTTGCTGGGGAGACGACCCCAGGGTGCCTGGTGTGGGGGGGCGGCCAAGGGGTGCTTTCCGCAAGGAAGTCAGACTCGGCCGTTAACAGCCACAGCCTGTGCGGTCCCTGGCGGCGTCCCAGGACCCTCACACCCGCCCAAGAGGGCCCGCGGCTTCCCAGGCCTTGGCAGCCGCTGTAGTCCCCACACTAGCCTTCTTCTCTGCAGGTTATGGGGGTGGATTGCGGCCCCCCCAAACTCGTGCGTGCAGTTCTGGGGGCGCCCGGGCGGCTCAGTCATTTAAGCATCTGACTCCAGCTCAGGTCAGGATCTCACAGTTCGCGAGTTTGAGCCCTGAGCTCTGTGCTGACAGCTCGGAGCCTGGAGTCTGCTTTGGATTCTGCGTCTCCCCCTCTCTCTGCCCTCCCCCACTCACACATTCTCTCTCTCTCTTTCAAAATAAAATAAACATTTAAAAAAATCGTATGCTCAGTCCTAACCCCAGGACCTTAGAACGGACCCTCATCTGGAAATAGGATCCTTGCAGATGTAACTGCTTGAGATGAGTCGGGCGGCCCCTAATCCAAGGACGGGCACAGATGGGGCAGCTCGGCCACCGAGGGAGCACACATGTGAAGAGGGGGCAGCGCCCGGAGCGGTTCACCCGCCAGCCGAGCGCGCCCAGGACCGCCGGCAACGTCCGCAGCCGCAAGGGACTCAAGGACCACTTTCCGCCTCTGAAGGAGCTGAACGGCCAGCACCTTGACCTCGGACCCCTGGTCTCCGGCCCAGGGGAAGACAGAGCGGCGTGGTGCGGAGCTTCCGGTTTGTGGAACTTGACTCCACCCGCCCCAGGACAGCGGCGTCCTGCCCGCCCCGGACGCCCCCGGGTCTCGGGCCCTGCCCGCATCACTGCAGGCGCTGGCCTGGCCCCTGCCCCTCCGCCCCGCCCCTGCCTCTCTCCTCACCACCCCGCCCCTGCCTCTCTCCTCACCACCCCCCTGCCCCTGGCCAGCTGCCCGGGCCAGCTGCAGCTCGTGCGGGCCGGACTCACGCACCATCTAACTGGCCGCACTGGCCCTGGAGAACCCCGGGGGTTTGCCCGATGAGAGCGTGTGCAGACGAGAAAGCCCTCATTCCAGCAGATGCCTGCAGGCGAGGCCGGCGGGGGGGGGGTGCCACCGCGGACCCCTCGCCTTCTCCCCCTTGGCTCTGACCTCTGTCGCTTCCCGCCCGCCCCACAGGTGGCCTCTCTGATCCTGGAGCCCCAGGCTCTGTCCTGCCCTGGGCGAGACCCTGGGCAGAAGCCCAGCCTTCTCCAGCCTCTCCTCCTTCCTCTGCCCTTCTCTGCGGCATCGGCCAGCCCCAGCGTGCATGGGTCCCGTGGAAGGATGGGGTCCCTCACGCAAAAGCACCCAGGTCCTGGCGATCAGAGGCCCCGGTGCGCTGATGCCCAGGGGAGGAGCTTACAGGGATCTCTTCTTCTGGACGATTTCTAGAACCAGGGGGCTCACGCCGGGGCGTCCACCTCGACAATGGCGCCTCCCGTGTTCTCAGAGCTTTCTCGCCTGCGCTGCTTGCTTCCAGGTGCACAGCGCTGCTCCAGTGGGTGGTCTGGGCGGGGGCAGGGGCTGCGGTGACAGGAGCTCGGCCCCGGGGACTGGTGTGAGGGGGCAGCCCCTCTAGACTGCTTGGGGGTCCGAGGCGTCACTGCGTGGTGGCCCCACGGTCTTCGCAGGGGGAGAGGTGGGGCACAAAGGGACAGGCCTGGCCAGGACAGGCCCACCGGCCTCGCTCCCACCCCCCTTCTCGGGACAGGTGCGAGGAGAAGCAGGACCCTCCCTCTCAGCTGCTGGACGGCAGAAATGAAAGTGCCCCCAACATCTCTCATTCCTTCCTGAGCCCCAAGAGTGGAAACAAATGTTGCTCCTGGGGTCGGGACTTCCGTCTGGCTCTGGGTTCAGTGGCGGCAGGACCCTGGGTCTGCCTCGGCTTCCTCACCGCTAGAAAGGCCGTCGGACTAGAAGGTCCGCGTGCTGGGAGCCACCCGGCAGCTCACCCTCGGTGTCCTGTCCTGGAACGCCCAGGCGCCTGGGCGGCTTTGCAGACAAGCCCGCAGCCCTGCCATCAGATTCCCTCCCTCCCCTCTGAGTGACGCCCGGTGCTGGCCCTCTCCAGAGGCCCTGTCCACGGGGCGTGCCGCCCGGCCCAGGGTCGCTGGTACTCAGGACAGCGCCAGTGCCCACTGGGAGCTGACTCTGGGCTAAGTGCGCCTCCAAGCGGCCCCCTGACCTGTGTCCGCGCTCCCCTTTCCCCACTAGCAGCATCCCTGTCATTGTCACCCGCAGGCAGCCAGCCGCCAGTTTACTCTTTTTCCCTTTGTAGCCAGGCGCGCTCATGTGACTAAGACCTCACAGGTGTCAGCCGAAGGGTTGAGCAGGTTTCAGGAAAGGCTTCTCAATAGTCCTTTCACCTCCCCTGTCCTTCCTCATGCCGCTGCCTGGAATGCAGACACGATGGCTGGAACTCCTGCAGCTACGGTGGAGCCGTCCTTGGCTTCTCCCTTTCAGTGCATCTCGCTCGCGCAGTCTGTCAAGAAAGCTTCGGATAGTTCGGATAGTCTCACCACTGTTTCTGTTTCCACCATGAGCCAGGCTGCCACCAGCGGGGTCTCTCCTGGATCGCTGCGAGTTTCGCCTCCCTGTGGGGCTGCTACCCCGGCCTCCCCACGGTCTGCTCTCCGCACAGCTGCAGATGGTCCGACCGTACCTGCTTCCGCTCAACCCCTTCGCACTCAGAGAAAAGCCCAGGGCCCCACTGCGCCCGCACGGTCGGCGCCCCACCAGCCCGTTCCTCCCTGTTCCCTGCACCCGCACTCCTTCCCCAGCCTTCGCACTGGCTGCCGCCTCCGCCCCGAGCCTGTCCTCAGATACCCCTGGGCTGTCCTTCCTCCCCCACGCCTCTGTCCATTCCTTGCCTCCCCGGAGGCCATTCTGCTCATCCTACTGGAATTGGCAGCGGCCCCTCCCTCCCCCCCTCTGCCGAGCCCTGAGTCTCCCCACAGAATCCGCCTTCCGACACACCCTTTAATTTACTGCTGTTTGTCGTGCTGTGAGTTTCCGCACCATCTCGCCTATAGAGATGTGTGGTCCTCGGACCCGAGGACGGAGGCTGCAGGGGTGGGGGGGGAGCACTGCCCAGCTTGGGGCCACCCGCCACCAACGGAGCCTCTGGTGTGGGACCCCCTCCCGTTGTTTTGGGTCTCCTGAGAGGGGCAGCCAGCGGCAATCCCTGTGACCAGCTCCACTTTACAGATGGGGAAATTGAGGCTCAGAGAGGCAGAGCAGTTTGCCCTAGGCCACATAACCCCTGCGTGTGGGCTGAGATGCCGGCCACGTTGTTGTTGCGGCTCCGGGGGCCCCTGCTCCCCAAGGCTGCTCGCCCCCGCCCCGGGCTGAGCTGAGGGTAGTTTCTTCCAGCCGACGTGGGACTCCGGCACGGTGCCTGTGGGACTATCCCGTGGGGACACTCAGGACACGTTAGGGGAAAGAGGGTTTGAACACTATTACACACTGTAGACCTGACCCCTGGCCAGCAGGTTTAGGAGCCTCGTGTGGCCCTCACAGGGCCCCCCTTGCCCTGGTCCGAGAAGGGCGCCCTTGGCCGGGTCTCGGCCGGGTCCCGACCAGGAGCTGGTAGAAGAAGCATGTCCCCAGCCCCATCTGGGAGGGGTTCTGTGCGGCCAGGCAGAGGAGAGGGACAGCGTGAGCCTTGTGCTGTTCCCCAAAGCTGCAGATTCTAGCCTGGTCTTCAGGAGGACACGCCCCCCCCCCAATCTCATTACCGTATTGAAAACCCTTCCTTCCACATGCTTTTCCCTTTTCTAAAAATTCCAGACACGGGGGCGGAGCTGCCTGGACACACGGGCGTGCGACACGCACCCGGACGAGGGAGCCGCGCGCACGAACCGCGGGCGCCCTCTCCTCGCTGCGCGTGCAGGCCCGGTCCTCACCGCGGGTCCCGGGGGATGTCACGGGTCGCGTCCCTTCCTGCCGGGGCAGGAGGCGGGTCTGGGGGCACAGGAAAGGCAGGGGCTACTTCTGAGCATTTTCTCCACCTGATTTCATCCTCCCGAAACGCCAAACAGGTCAAGAGCTGGCGCCTGACCCGTAACCACCAGGACGCACAGCTGCCCCGGTCTGCTCGGCCTCAGTCCTCCCTAAGCCAGGACGCCAGGCCCAGGACAGCCGGGATGTCCCACGGGCACCTTCCACCAGCCTCAGCCCTGTGACTTGGGACAAAGCCAGGGGTGAGACCCCAGCGCACACTCAAGCCCTCGCTGCTTCCTGCCCCAGGGACCCTCTGCCGGGCAGGCCACAGGCCACGAGGGGGCACAAAGCCGCGCTCCTGCTCCCCGGGCTGTGTCTGGCCTCAGACGCGTGCTCCCAGGCTAGCCAGGGTGAGATTCCCCGAGGCTCCGAGACGGAGGAGGGAGTGCGGCCTGCAGGGGCGGGGAGGTCCTGGGGGCCCCCTGCCTGTCTTCCTGGTCTACACTGGCCCACCTGGGCTGGCCCCCGAAGCGGGGAGACCGCCCCAGAACTGACCCTCCCCCGGGGCAGCCACCCAGGAATCAGAGAGGGGTCACCTGTCCCCCCTAAAAGGTGTGGCCCAAGTAGTGTTTGTCCAAATACCACAAAGCCCACGGGCCCTGCCCACGGCGACCCACGGTGGAGGAGGGGCGACCCTGGAAAGTCACGAGGTCCCGCAGAGGGACAGCCCCCTCCTGGGGAAGGCTTTCCCTTGCCCGCGGGATACCGGAGCTCCTCCAGGTGGCCCCAGTGGACCCCAAGTGATAAATTACCGACTTCTCTCTGCAGGTTGGAGGACGAGGCAGGGGGAGGTGGGGGAGACACAGCTGGGAGCCCTGGGGCCCCATTGGGCTGTATCCAGGCTCCCCCATCCAGCAGCTGCAGCCCCCCAGGCTTCCCGCACCCGCGGCTGCCCCACGGTCACACTGCGGCCACGGGGAGGTATGCAGGAATGCGACGTGCCCAGGCGAGGGAGGGACGGAGCTTCTGAGAGCGTCCCCAGCTGTGCAGAGGCCGGGGCAGATGGAGCCCAGGTAATTAGAGCCTGTGACCGCCTAGGGGAGAGGGAGACAGAGAGTGAGGGGGGGGGGTAGGACAGGCTGTCCCTGGGGGCCTGGGGGGCGCTGGAGGAGGGATGGGGCCCGGTTCTGGGGAGGGCGGCCTTCAGGGGGCATGGGGGGGGCGGGGCCTGACCAGGCCCTCTGGGTTCACTCTCTCCCGGGCCTGGGACTGTGTGAATCCTCGGGTCCCTCCCGCGGTAGGGAGTGGTCTGTGCCTCTGACCTGTCCCAGGACCCCACCCTCCGCCCGAGTTGTGGGAGGAGGCTCAGCCCTCCTCTCTGCACACAAACGGCTACAGGGGGACTCCAAACAAGGTTCAAATCCTCTCCCCACCTTCCCGCCAGTGGTCTGGACCAGGGTCTTCACTGAAATGTAGTGCCGACCGCACCCCCTCCCGAGGCTGAGGCAGGAAGTAGAGTCTCACAAAGGGCCTGGTACACAGCAGGTGCTTAATCAATAAGGACCCGCCCACCCCTTCCTCTGGAAGTGGCCACAGCGGGGGTCCCCGCTCCTAACTCTGCCAGAGAAAGACCAGCCTCCACTTGCTGGACTGTTGGTGGCTCCCAGGTGCCTCGGGGATGCAGAGGGCGGTCACAGCACCTGCCACGTCGTATGTCCGAGGTGGGGCAGCAGGTGTTCCGGACACGGGCACCATCATGGCCACCTGGTGTCACTGTCGTTGTTGTTGGGTCCCCAGGTGAACACAGATGAGCTTTCGTATAACACGGGCGGGTTCATGAAACTCCAGGCTTGGGGGTGGTGCTGAGGTCAAGTTCAGGTACCCGAGGCACAGCCAGGGCCCTCCAGGGGTTGGGACTGGTGACAAAGGTCTCCCAGACTCCCGGCCCAAGCCCCTCCAACTGTCCCCACCCTCCTGGTGCAGAAGCCACCAGGAAAAAAGAGGACCCCTCCTCC
>PITB01013640.1:0-48655 GCA_004024585.1 Paradoxurus hermaphroditus | reverse complement strand
GGCGTGCCTGGGTGGCTCAGTCCGTTAAGGGCCCAACGCTTGTTTTCGGCTCAGGTCCTGATCTCACAGTTCGTGAGTTCAAGCCCTGCATTGGGCTCTGCCCTGACAGCACGGAGCCTACTTGGGTTTCTCTCTCTCTGTCCCTGTCTCTCCCTTCTCCTCCTCCTCCTCTCAACTGGCGCTGTCTTTGTCTCTCTCAAAATAAATGAATACACTTAAAAAACTTTTTTTAAATAATAAAAAGAAGTCTCAAGTGTCCCACCTGTAAGGGTCCCATAGACTCCCAGTTATGGTTGCTTCTTCAGGGAAATTAATTTTAGGTAAAACAGTTAAAATCATTACCCCCAAATGCACGTAGAAGCAAGTGGGTAAATGTTTGTCAAATATGAAAGAATGAACAAATGGCATTTCTACAGCGAATGTTGTCATTTCCAGCATTCCCGGGGATTTTTCTTTAACGAGGCGACCAGGAATAATAACCCAGCTGCTGCCATGAGACAGGAGGAGAAGGGGATCTCTTCCGAGGTGTGTTTGTCCTTGTTCTTGCGACCTGTATGTGCTGCTGAACTTCCTGAGTGTCCTTGTCATCGCGGCGGGAGGAGGGGGCAGGTGAACTGGAGCCTGGACACCCCGACCAAAGCCTGGCGATGTTCGCAAAGCACCAGGGGACAAATGAATGGTTGGTGTAGGCTTTGGTGTGGCTCAGGGCTGCGTCCACTGCAGACCCTGGCACTTCTGCACCTGGGTGGTCCGAACGGAGTCCGTAATCTGCCAGCGACACCCACCTCGAAGGGGTCCATTCACCCTTGAGTGAGTCGAGCTGTGGCCACAGTCCCATTTAAACCCAAATTGAGGCTTACCAGGAAACAGCTCAGAAGGCAGGCTCTCGAGAAATGTCTATTACAGTCTGCCCATCTCGGTCCTATCAGTCCGCTCGACCTGCCTCCTCCCAGGCCCATCCTGTGTAGACCCTGCCTTTTCCCAGAATGCCACTTGCCAAAGACCAGCCGGCACGAAGGGAGCCGTCTGTGGCCAGGGCACAGATCTCTGTCAAGCCTTCCCAGCGGCCTTTGAAGCGTGCACTAAGATGGGCTATCGCCTGCCTTATCTGATGAGGAATAAAGAGGAAAAAAGGGCAAGCAGTTCCATTACTAATCCTGGCAAGTTCTTCCGGAGGCAGCACAGGGAGGGGGGAACAGGGCAGCCCCCGGAGTCAGGCTGCCGGGGCCAGAACCCCAGCGCCGTCGCTGCTCACCGTAGGAGCTTGGCAAAATCGCTGAACCGCTTCGTGCCTCCAACTCTCAGTTTCCTCGTACGTGAAGTGGGGACAAGGAACTAATGTAGGGGAAACGCCTGCCGCCTTGAGAGCAAGCTCAACCATGGCTTCATTAGAGCCATTATTCATATTGTCATTATAAAAATAGCCCCCTTGTTTCAAGGAGGGGCTTAAAGGAGAGAGAAGGTCAGTGTAAAGGTGGGACAGCAAGCTAGAGCTGGAATAACAAGACTCAGAGTGTCACACAGACCAGCATCTGTGGCCTTGGGCAAATGCGTTCGCTTCTCTGTAGTATTTTATACTTTCGTGTGTGTGTGTGTGTGAAAACGAGTATTTTCTTTTAAAATTTTTTTTGCTTGTTTATTTGTTTTGAGAGAGAGAGAGAGAGACTGCAAGCTGGGAAGGGGCAGAGAGAGGGAGACAGAGAATCCCAAGCAGGCTCTGCCGTGTCAGTGTAGAGTCCAACGTGGGGCTCAAACTCACGAACGGAGAGATCACGACCTGAGCCAAAACCAACGGTTGGGTGCTACACCGACTGAGCCACCGGGCGCCCCTGTGTTAAAATGAGTATCAGTGAAAGTGCCATGGAGCACGTGGTAGGAATTCAGTAAGTTCCCATTTTCGTTTTCTCATTCTCTTCCTCACTTCTCATTTGCTGGGAGTCACTGCTGGAGGCTACGGCCATGCCGTCCCCAGTCCCTGCCTGAGCTCCTCATTCTTCACCCTCCACAGCCGCCATCTTGGTTGTTAGGAAGACATATCTACCACATGCTCAAATCCGCAGCCAAGTGCTCGTCCTCTTCTCTCTCTTGAACTGAGTCTTAGCCACATGGGTGTGTTCAGTTTGTGAAAGACCAGAGGTCTGTACTTATGCTTTGTGTACGTTTCTGCTCGTATTTTATACTTCCGGGAGAAAAAAAAAGATTTCAAAAGCTGTCACAGGTAAAGAGATTTGCATACCAGTAGTACTGACCTGCAGCTCCTACTTGGAACCAAGGAGGGACTAGCACTCATTATCAGAGGTCTGGTTAACACCCTTCAAATTTGCCATCTCCTCACATTGATTTGTTTTTTCATACTGGCGCAAATATTTACTATCTAGCAGAAGCGGTAGTAAACTAAGTCGTTCAGCCCATTCTAAACTTGGCCTTTGGGAGTTAGCCGTTCACTTAGGACGTTGGGAAGGCTCCCTGTCTTCGCCAAGCCCTACGTTTAGGCACCGGAAATATATCTGATGGGACAGTCACTGAGAAGGTCCCAGTCTCTCTCAAACCTCTTTTCTGGTGCCACTAGCAAATGTATAACACACTCCCCACAGCAGTAAGCGTTTGAAGTGTTTAAGAGGTTAAATAGAGGCTCGACGAGGGCATAAGGAAGGAAACCTGGCTGTCAGGAAAGGGGGCTCGGATGAAGCCCCCGAATGGAGGGCTGAGGCCTGAACAGACATGATCTGGAGAGAACAGGGCGCCGGCTGTCAGGGTAAACAGAGCAGTGACAAAGAACGACATTCACTAAAGCTTTAGAGTCTTGCTCCCTTGAATTACAGCCCTGGTTTTACTGTCTCCCAACTGGGTCACTCCCGGTGCATCGTGGGAGCTCCCGCTCCCGAGCGGATGCCCACCCTGGGGCCTGCGACCGTTCCTGCCTTGCAGGAAGACTCGATGTTATTAACGGCAAAAGTGTCTAGAGGCTCTCCTCTTAGGGTTCAGATGGCAAGTGACAGAAAGACATCGAGCGTGAGTGGCTAGTGGGAAAAAAAATTGGAAAATGTCTCCAGTGTGCCTGGACACAGAAGAATTTTTCTTGCCTTTGTTTTTTTTCTAAATGTAGTGGTTCAAAAGGTAGTTGTGAGATAACAGAACACCTACTCAACTGTTCCAAGTGTATCCTTCTAGGTGAGCCTTCTCCGTAGGGGTATGTTTGGTCAAGACTCAGGACTAGAAGCGATTTCCATTGGACCTCCCTAAAGGAGCTGCTCGACGATCCCTTAGGTGCCTCACTTAGGCCAAGAGCCCCCTTCAGGCACGTAGATCCGACCACAAAAACAGACGTGCATTTGAACCATGTATCTCTACCCCAGTGGCTTTCAAGAGTTGGCCTCTTAAAGGAATGTCCCCTACCCCACGCTTCTGATCATGTCATTAATTTCCAGTGAGGTAGAGAAACACACCGCCTCCCTGCCCAGTAGACTCAGTGCGGACTCGGAAGAGGGGATGGGGCCAGCCCTTCACTTCTCGAGTTTGAATTCAGGGATGGTGGAAGATGGCGGGAGAATAGGCAGCTCAGAAGACCTTCTGGAGGAAGAGCCCGCTCTAATTTCATTGCTCTGTGTTCACTACTTTTTTTTTTTTTTTGAGGGCTCTGCCTCTCCTCAAGTAATAGGTTTCTGTTAAAGGCCTCAGCGTTCTGGGCTCAGTGACAGCGGCCTTGCTTTGTAAGCCGTTCTCTCCATTTATTATTCTCCCAGTATAGGAGAGTCTTCTGGTGTCTCTTCCAAATTAGTATTTCTCTAATTTTCAAGTGTCAGATCTGCCCGGCTCAGATTAAAAATAGCAACTCAATTTGACAGGGTTTCCATTAAGGGGAAAGTCTGTTTTGGTTATTATTTAATCTTGTTTTTTTTTTCCTATCTCTTTCCTGGTTTTAAAGAATTCACTTGGCCCAACTGTCTGACTGTCCATATTGCCTATCTCAAGGGGGGTGTCCTCAAAATCCCAGGACACTTCACCGACCACCTCTCACGGGGGCTTAGGAAGACACAGGCAAACCCGGAAGCAAGACCTGGGTTTCCTAAGCCACAGTGGCAGTTCCCTGGTCGGTGACAACTCTGGATGCCCATGTGACTTGCTTGTCAGCGCCGGCTCCGCGTGTCCTGGGTAATCCTGCGATTGGTGACAGGGTTATTGACTTCTAGGTTTCTAAGGCATCTCTTACTCATTTTTTTTTTAAAGGATTCTCCCGCCCTCCTATTGCTTTGTAGAAACTTCTTCCAGTTCTTTCCCCTGGTATTCTCTAGCCCGTGAGTACCTGGGAGTAATCACACTCTCTTATCTAGTCCTAGAGATTGGTGTTGTTTTGAGCTATGCCCACTTCGGGCCTCCCGGCCTCTCTTATTTTTATAAACAGATTCCGTGGTAATATGTATACTGCGGATGGATGGCAGCCAACATGCTCTCTTTTGTGCTGAGAGAGTTTCCATATTTCAACTAGTTTGCATGACTTCCCTGCACACCTTACCTTCTAATCTTTTTATAAATTTTGGTTTACACTGTAATAACATAGAACACATAGGGTTGTGTTTCTTTTCTCCCCTGTCTCTTCTTTCACCAGCTCTCTTTAAATTTTTTTTAACGTTTATTTATTTTTGAGAGACAGAGTGTGAGCAGGGAAGGGGCAGAGAGAGAGGGAGACACAGAATCCGAAGCAGTCTCCAGGCTCCAACCTGTCAGCACAGAGCCCGATGTGGGGCTCGAACCCGCGGATGGCAAGATTGTGACCTGAGCCAAAGTCAGACGCTCAACCAGCTGAGCCACCCAGGTGTATCCCTCCCCCCCAACCAGCTATTTTTAAAAGGAGTTCTAAAACTTCTTCTTTAAGATTATAACTGTTGCGCCTCAGTCTAAATAGTGACTATTTATGGTCACGCTCTTTCTCCCGCACCTTGGGTTTTATCTAGCTCCCGCCCCACTCTCCTTCCATAAAAAGGGCACATTTCCCGTTACTCTCCTGTGACAGAAACTCACCAATCCTCTGTTGTAATCAACAAATAGATTTTGAATGTCTGACTCTTGATGAAAAAAAATAAATAAATAACAGGATTTTCAAGGGTAAGACCTGCTGTCTTGTGAACGTCAAAGAAGTTTTCTCATTCACCTTTTTTCTTCTTTCTCTCCTGCTCTTTAATTTGTTAATGCTTTCGACTTACTTTGCTTTGGATAATTTTCAAAGAACCACTTCCCCCAAGAGATCTCTAAAAGGCAGAAGTTCTGGCTATTAAAGATTTGCCATTCTCAGAACGGCCCAGTTAGGGTACCCTCAGGTTATTTATAACTGGATTTTATCTCAGAAAATTAACTAAAAGAAGATTAACCAAAAATCTAAAGGAAAATGCCTTAAACACCTCATCTATTATGCTGTGCTCAAACAGATATTTTCATCTTAACAGCTTGGCAAACCCAGTGGAATGCTCTTTCTAGTTTGGGGCATAAAATAAGATAACACTCTGAATTCCTACAGGAAATCTTGTAACGCTACTTAAAATTAAGGCATAAAGTATGAAAATGTGAGTTTCCTCTGTATAGTCTTATTACTTCGCCTGTTAACTTAAGTGGTTCCCATTTCTGATGGTTCGAAGAGCCCCAGGACATTTAAATACCTCTTCTAGAAACAAATACTTTTCCTTAAAAGCCCTCCCAGGTTACGACTAAGTCACGAGCTCAAATCAGTAATGCAGACGGTCTTGTAATTTGGACATTTCCTTCATCTTCTGATTTACCCAAATGAGAGAGGAAGCCAGAAAAGTTAGTCCTACTTCATCCATCGAAGATTTTGTTCATTATATCCTCTTTCAGGCCAATTAAAAGACAAAGTCTTGGCAACAGCATACAAGGATCTTGATTTGATGTCTGCCCTGCCTGCCTTCACTCGCAGTCCTGTTCGCCTCCTCTCTCTGTCCTGCCTGCCTTCTCCCTTTGACCTGTCTCCATCTCCTTTTCTCTCATCCTTTTCAGCCATTCCTCAAACCGGGTGTGCTACTGTCCCTGGGGTTTTGCCTCTGCAGTTCCCTCTGTCTGGAATGTTCTTATGTAGCACTGTGGGCTGTTCCTCTCCATTCGGGGCCTTGATCAAAAGTCACATTCTCGGTGACTTTTTTTTTTTTCGCCACTTGTTTTAAAATAGTGACCTTCCTCCTGATCTCTGTATCCCCTCCCTTCCCCTGATGTATATTTCTTAGTACATCATATATATGTGGATATAAACATATATATGTGGATATAAACTTATAGGAGCTTTTCTTTTTCTTTTTCTTTTTTTCCATTCTCCTGCCCTCCAGAATCTCCAAAACAGATTTTTATCTGTTTTGCTCACTAGGGCCTAGAAGAGTGCTCGGCACATCACAGACAATTAATAAATATTTGTGGAATAAGTGAATCCAGAACTATCCCAGGATAGCTAATATCCAACTCACCCTATGACATCAGCACAGGTAGTTTGTTACGTGTATTCCCGGCCAGCAAAAAGTCCAAAAAGCTCCGTGCCTTGCATAAGATTCCAAAGATCACCAAGTAGATGAGAGGAGATTTGAAACCAATTCTGTTCAATTCCAGGTTCTTCTCATCAGCTTCTTAGATGTCTGATAAATTAGAATTTTTTAATAGGCTCCCGAAGACATTTTCTCATTTGTTTCTGTCAACAAAAACCAAGCTCCCTAGAAAACATCTCTCTAGATATCTTAAGATACCTTCTACTGGCCCCACAAGTATCCACTGGGGTTTTGAATCTCATTGACCAACTCTAGAGTAGCTGCCTGGTTTCGGGAGGTGAGGTGGCATGCTGATGGAGAGAGCAAACTGAGGAAGGGAATCCTGAGCCACAACCCATTAGCTCTATGACCTTGGACAGACAACTTAGCCTGCCAGGGTTGCCGTAAGTACATTCCGAGTGGTCGTCCGGCATGGCAGTGAAAAGTGTATGCTTTGCGGGAGTCCTCTGGGTTCAATCCCTGGCTCTGTCATTGAGTAATTGGTCACAACTTTGGGGCAAGTTAACTTCTGTAAGTCTCAGTTTACTGCTCTCCTAAATGGGGATAATAGGAATCACAACAATGCTATAGGGTTTTGGTGGAGGATCCAATGAAATAATACACTTAAAGGGCTTGGTTCATTCTCTGAAGCACGCTAGCTAAAACGTTAGCTGTTACTATGATTCTTATAAACACCTATTTCGTGGGGTCACCATGAGGACTTGAGACACTGTGTGTTAAGAATGTAGCACCCTGCTTGGCACGTGTAAGGTTTCGATAAATGTTATCAGTGTTATTCCTTAATTGCCTCTATATTCTCCTTCCCTCTAATACCCAGCAATCTGGCTTCTGCCCAGCTATGTTCCTGAAACTGCTTTCTTGAAAACAACATGTTCTAACTTCTGTAATTCTAAGTATTTGTTCAGACAGGAAGACCCAGGGAGGAAAATCAAAGAGGCTGAGTGTAAGCAGCCTAGCCTTCAAGGACGAAGACCTCAGTTTCTTCACCTGGAAAAAGGGGCGATAGCACTTGCCTGGCAGGTTGCTGTATTGCTGTAACAGTATGGGAATATGTGGATTTTCTATCTCCATTTGAGACACAGCAAGTCCTTGATCGGGGTCGGGAGGAGGCGCTGTCATGATGACAACCGCCATGGTGATGGTGCTGTTCTTTCAATTGTCTTATTTCAAAGTTCCAGTCAGTCTAGTGATGCCTTATGGGCAGATTATGCCTCATAATATTTCAGGATCGCTCCCACATCCCCAAGTGTCTAAGACCATCCTGAACATAGGGTCAACTCTCAAAACAAAAACAAAAAGAAAAAGGAAAACAGAAACAAATCGGTGATTGATAACATGACCACTAAACCCATTTTCCCATTTTCTTTCCAAGAGGCAACAGTGTTGTGCCTACAAGCACTTCCTAACAGTCTGTCATCTCTCAGGGTCTTTTGTATTATTATCCAGCTTAAGCCTTTTATTTTTTTCCAGACATTTGGAAAGCCTGGACAATGGTTTCAACTGACCAAGAATTTGTATGAAAATGTTGATCTAGTAAAAGGGTGAAAACAGAGCGAATGACCCAAGTTCATGGTGCCACACACTTGTTTTTTGTGAGTTACAAACCCAGGGTCTGTTTTGTGGCTTATTTCATGATCTTGCAGAGATGTTGGATCAAATAAGGCATCAGAAAAGACGCCAGCACCAAACGGAGGTGACTTTGCTGTATTTGCACTTTTCCCTCTTATTAACATGAAAACACTTTACATGGTTGGAAACATCTAAAGGCTATTTTTTATTTTATTTTCCATTACTTCACTCTGCCGCTTTAACCCGTACCTATGGAAATGAGACTGTCACCTGCTTTTAGCATCCTGTTTTCTTTCGTGTTTGTAATGAAGCCTTCTGGGAATCGTGCGATTACAAAAATGAGTTACAAATCCTCCTTCGCTATACACAAGTCCGTAGCTGCCTTCCTTCTCTGTTTAAATCGTCTACAAAACAAGAAATAATTAGTCGAGCACTATCGGTAATTAAGCACATAAGATGAACATTAAAGAAACTGCAATCTTGCATCCTTTTGGAGGTGGATCGGCAGGTTTTCGCGTTTGGAATCCAGCCAAAATGTCCATCTTCATTCCCTTTGCTCCTTATTTATTACCGGCGAGGGAATTTGCTTGCCTAACTGCTGATGTGCTTTTGCCGGAGGTCCAGCTGAGAGTTTGTGTAAGTGTGAGCTGCTGTGTGTGTGTGTGTGTGTGTGTGTGTGTGTGTGAGTGAGTCAGTGTGTATGTTTTGACAACACTACCATTGGGAAAGGATGATTTCAAAGAACTCGATTTCCCCCCAACACAGGGAGTGTGTTTTTAAGTTGAGAAAAGTTCACAATTCAGAGAATCGGCCAGCCTTCTTGCATATGACCTCTCCTCAGAGGTATTTATAAAAACCCTGTTTCTGTTTTTCTGAACACTCCTTCTCGTTTGGTGTTTCCTCCTCAGGCCCCTTGAGCTTCTTGTAAAATCTTGTCAACATAGTCACCACGACAGCGGCGAACTCTGAGAGATTTGGCAGTGTGAGCCAGCCAGGCTTTTCTGGAAGACCAGAACTTCTTGAAAACTGATTTATAGGTTTTGATCAAAATGTGTTTATTTCCAAGGAAAATACGAAGATCAAAGTTTCCAACCCATTTAGACTGGAAAATTAAATATTCATTCAGTAAACACTTGGGCGTACCTGTTATTTGCTAGGCACAAAAGGAATAGTGTCCTTGGGGCCGTGACTGTCAGGTTTTGCGATCAAGCCTAATGAAGACTCAACGTTGAGTATTTTTGTCATATCACGCTGCTTTCCTGCTAGTACCGTGATGTGAAATCTAGATAGAAAATATTTGTGCATGATATGCCAAGCTTCCATTAATCACTCAAGAAGTAATAGAATGATCCATGATTTTTCTTGTGGCTTTTCTCCCCGCAAATGGTTCTTTTGCTCAGATGGTTTCAATCTTGCCTTTATGGATAAGGGCATCTTCCTCTGGAATTACAAAGAACTGGCAGCAAGCAGCATTCTCCATCTTATCTGTGATTTCTTCTTTACTGTTAAAGATAAAGGCCGTAAGGTCAACACTTCCTAATGCATGTAGAGTGTGTGACAGTTTCCAAAGCCCTTCACAAGCGTATCTCAGGATCCAGGACAATATTAGTCTCCCCATTTTATAGCTGCTGGATAAGAAGCCCAGAGAAGTTAAGCAGCTTGCCCAAGTTGACACAGTGATCTGGCAGAGCCGAGATGACCTTCTTTTCATCACACATACCTCCCCGTAAAGCGCCCCAGGCCCACAGAGATGGAGAAGGTCATGTGGACACCGTATATCTTAAATATCAAGTCTTCACACAGCCGTAGTATTTTTTTTTTAAGTCTTTGAGCATCCATACATTTAGCCAAGATTTATTGAGTGCCTGCTGTGTGGTTGCCACAGACGTGAACAGGCTATGAGAGTGAATGTGGGTAAGCCAATGATTAACCCAACTGGGTTCTTTTTCTCATCCGTGAAATACACACAAAACACATGAGGTGCCCTCCAGTATACCCTCAATGAGAGCCTACAGCAGAAATGATAAAATAGTGATGAAATGGTGATATCCAAACAGAGTCTGTTGTGTACCCAATAGTAATATACCAGCGTTAATTACTTAAGGTGACTTGGTCATGGGGCATGGTGACACCAGGGAAAACGGGATGAAGGCTATACAGGAACTCTGTGAAGTATCTTCGCAACTTTCCCGTAGAACTAAAACTATTCTGAAATTAAAAGATATTTAAAGAAAAAACCTCACTTACTGCACAGTCGCATTAGTCAGCTTGCACTGCCTTCCTTCAAGACCACAGATGGGTTGACTGAAACAAGAGAAATTTGTGTTTTCAGAGTTCAGGAGGCTGGGAGGATCAAGATCAATGTGTTGGCTGATGGGGTTCACGGGAAGGCCCCTCCTAGTCGCTTTCAGATGGCCTCCTTCTCCCGGTGTCCTCACGCGGCAGAGAAAACATAATAATTAAATCATTTGTGGGGCACCTGGGTGGCTCCGTTGGTTAAGCAGCAGACTTCAGCTCAGGTCGTGATCTCATGGTCTGTGAGTTCGAGCCCCGCTTCGGGCTCTGTGCTGACCACTCAGGGCCTGGAGCCTGCTTCGGATTCTGTGTCTCCCTCTCTCTGCCTTTCTCCTGCTCACGCTTTGTCTCTATGTCTCAAAAATAAATAAACGTTAAAAAAAATGAAAAAAAAATAATTAGATCATTTGGGAAGACTCGTTCACAGTATCTACATAAAACTGAACTATATAAGCGTATCTCATCACCTGGCAATTCCACTCCTTAGCATATGTTCAGCAAAAGACAAGTACAAGAATATACATATAGCAGCATTAACGACGACTCAAAACTGTAAGCTCCCCAAGTGTCTGCCACAGGTAGGATGGATTAAAAAAGCCCATGGCATTTCCACACAGTGGGACACTCTGCGCGTGTGAGTGTAAATGCATCACCAACTAAACCAGACAATGTGGATTAATCCTACAAATGGGATGTTGTCAGAAAGAAGGCAGATACAGAAGCCTGCATCTCATGTGACCCCGTTTATAGGAAGTTCAGTAAAAAAACAAAAGGCAATCTATCCATGTATTGAAGTCACAGGTGGCAACTGGCTGGGGCATGAGTGGGCTCTCATGTGTCACTCATGTTCGGTTTCTTGATCAGGGTGCCGGGGTGTGTTCCATTTTTGAAAATTCATTTTGTGACTCACAGATGTTTTATGCTTTTTTTTTTTTTTTTTTTTGAGTGTGTATTTTCCTCCAATGAAAAGTTCACAGACACACACAAAATCTTATCCCCTGGCCGTTGAGAGAATCAAATAAGGTGAAGACTATAAAGCATACTCATTACATTTAATTTCTGTTTCTTCTCTTCGTTCCCAGTCTAAGTGTACATAGTCAGAGACCCCGCCACTTCATCTGGTTCTTACCCGTGTCGTTGGGTTACTTACTCCTCCAAAAGCACAGTGTTTTTTTCTTGAACCACATGGCACCCCAGGTGTAAAGAGTGTCATGGCAACGCTGAAGTGGTTCAAGATCTTCTCTCGTGTGTGGAGCGTATTACATGGTCAACTAACTCTTCACGGAGCTCACTCTTGGTGGTGGTGGTGGTGGTGGTGGTGGTGGTGGTGGTGGTGGTGAAGGGGATATTAGATATTACTAATCGCTCTGAAACCTTTTTTTTTTTTTATAGTTCTTATCATTTGTAAATGGGAAAGGAGCAGCGAAAAAAAAAAATACTCCTGCCTTCTTCCATCTGTATTTTCTTTACTAAATTATCCAGTCTTATAAATATTTGAATAACATTTGGTCAGGATAAAATCTTTCCTGTCAGCTCAGTGCAAGAACACTTTTTGGCTCCTGAGACCATAACAGTCAGATAAATTAATATTGATTTGTTAGAAAATAGTTTTCACTCTGTCTAAACATCTTATTCTGGGCTCTTGAACCAAAATTATGAATTTAAAAGCAGCAAAATAGTTCTTCACAGTTTTCCCAGTGAAACTAATTATGGGCAGATTGTGAAAAATGTATTGGATGTGATTTCCAACATAGAGTTCTGCTAACCAAAATTCACAGAAACCAGAGGCTCAGTGTCTGATTTATTTGGGCACGTCGTGATTTGGTAGACTGGAGAATATATGTAAATAGTTTTTTGCAATTTCCACAGGGATAACTCCATACATTAATGTCTCATGTAGGGCAGAAGATGAAGGGGGAGCCTTTTTTTTTTTTTTTAGTGATTCCTTATATTTTAATATAATAAATGGTCACTGATAAACAATATAGTATTAAATATATAATACCGTAATAATTTTTTGACATCATAGACCGCAGAACAAAGCTTAATTTGTTACTAAATTGTTAATGTGGTGTTCAGTTTTTTTTTTTTTCGAATTTGAATTGAGAAGTAATTGACATGCATCACTGTCTAAATTGAAGACATAGAACTTGCTGGTTTGATTTACATATATTGTGATGATTACAGTAGGTTTAGCTAAATCATTTTCTCATATACAATAAAAAGAAAAGAATAAAAAGGAAAAAAATGTTTTCTCTTTGTGATGAGAACTCTCAGGATTTACTCTCTTAACAACTTTTCCATATATCATCCTGCAGTGTTAGCTCTAGTGACTGTGCTATACGTTATATCCCTAGAATTTATTTATCTTCCAACCAGAAATTTGTACCTTTAACCACCTTCGCTTAGTCCTCCTTTCCTGACTTTTCACCTCTGGTAACCACAAGTCTAGTCTCTTTCTATGAGATTGCTTTTGTTTGTTTGTTTGTTTATTCCGCATCTAGGTGATTATATAGTACTTGCCCTTGTCTCTCTGTCTTAGCATAATTTCACTTAGCATAATGCTTTCAAGGTCCCTCCATGTTGTCACAAATGGTAGGCTTCCATCCTTTATTAGGGCTGAATAATATTCCAGTGTGTGTGTGTATACATATGTGTATATATACATACACACACACACACACACACACACACACACACACACACACAACTTCTTTATCCATTCATCCATCATTGGGTACTTAGATTCTTTCCACATCCTGGCTACTAATGCTGCTACAAATGGTAGTCAAAGCTCTTCAAGTTAGTATTTTCATTCCCTTTGAATATATTCCTGGAAGGGGAATTGCTGGATCAGATGGTTTTTCTTTTTTTAATTTTTCGAGGATCCCCCTACTCTTTCCCATAGTGGTCACACCAATTTAGAAACCCACCGACAGTGTGCAGGGGTTCCCTTTTCTCCACATCCTTGCCAGTATCTGTTATCTCTTACCTTTTGATGATGGCCATTTTAACAGGTGTGAGAGGATACCGCATTGTGGTTTTAATGTGTGTTTCCCTATTGATGAGTGATGTTGAACATCTTTTCAGGAACCTGTTGGTCTTTTGTGTATATTCTTTGAAGAAAAGTCTGTTCAAGTCCTAATTATTTTTGCTTGTTTGTTTTGTTTTCGTTCTATTGAGTTGTAGGAGGTTTTTTCTTTGTTTTTTTATATTTTGTTTTGTTGTTTTGTTTCTTTAATTTTTTGGACATTGACCCATTATCAGATATGTGGTTTGCAGATACTCTTTCCCATTCTTTAAGCTGTCTTTTCATTTTGTTAATGTTTTTGGTTTGTTTTGCTGTGCAGAAGTGTTCCAGTTTGATGGAGTCCCACTCATTTATTTTATTTTATTTTATTTTTTTATTTTGTTGCCTTTGCTTTAGGTGTCTCTCATGTAAAAAGAAATTATTACCAGGAGTCCTTACTAAGACCCATGTCAAGGAGATCTCTTTCTATGTTTCCTTCTAGAAGTTTCCTGGTTTCAGATATTACATTTAAGTCTTTCATCCATTTTGAGTTAATTTTTATGAGTGGTGTGAGAAGGAGTCCAATTTCATTTTTTTTCCTGTGAATATCTAAGTATCTCAACCCCATTTATTGAAGGGAGTGTCTTTCCTCCATTGAGTATTCTTGGCTCTCTTGTCAAATATTAATTGACCATATATGTTTGGGTTGATTTCTGGGCTCTCAGTTTTGTTCCATGGATCTATTTGTCTGTTTTTATGCCAGTACCATTTTGGTTTGATGACCGTAGCCTTACAGTGCTTAAAATCAGAAAATGTATGGGGTACCTGGGTGGCTCAGTTACACATCCGACCTCAGCTCAGGTCATGATCTCACAGCGGCTGGTGAGTTCGAGCCTCGTGTTGGGCTCTGTGCTAAGACCTCAGAGCCTGGAGCCTGCTTTGGATTCTCTGTCTCTCTCTTTGCCCCAACCCTGCTCACACTCTCTCTCTCGCTCTCTCACTCTCAAAAATAAATAAACATTAAAAATAATTCTATAAAAATAAATCAGAAAACGTGAGGTGTCCTACTTTGTTCTTTCTCAAGATGTCTTTGGCTATTTGGAGTCTTTTGTAATTCTCTATAAATTTTAGGAGTGTTTTTTTTTCTACTTCTGTAAAAAATGACATTAGAATCTTAGTAGGGATTGCACTTGAGTAGATGGCTTTTGGTAGTATTGACATTTTAACAATATTAATTCTTCCAATCCATGAACTTGGTATATCTTCCCATTTATTTGTACCTTCTATTTCTTTCATAAATGTCTTGTAGTTTTCAGAGTAGATAACTTTTACTTCCTTAGTTTAATTTATTTCTAAATATTTTATTGTTTTCGATGTTATTGTCGATGGCATTGGTTTCTTTATTTCTTGTTCAGAAAATTCATTGTTAGGTCTAGAAACACAACTGATTTTTGCTTATTAAGATTGTATCTACAGTTTTACTGAGTTCACTGATTAGATCTAAGAATGTTTTTGGTTGGGTCTTTAGGATTTTTTTATATGTAAAGTCATATCACTTGCAAATAGAGGCAGTTTTATGTCTTCCTTTTGATTCTGGTGCTTTTTTTTTTTTTCTTGCCTAATTGCTCTAGCTAGGATTTCCAGTACTGTGTTAAATAGGGGTGTTGAGAGTGGGTTCCCTTGTTTTGTTCCTAGAGGGAACTTTTTTTAACTGATAATTTGATTTATCTAATAGATCAGATTTGTTTTTCCTTTTTGCATAGGTCTTTATATTAAATAACAGCCTACTCATCTACTACATAGTCAGGCAGTGTGTAGAATTTGACTGCATTTAGATTTGTCTTTTAATTACATCCATGTATAGGAATGGCAATGGAAAATTTAAATAGTAAAAGTAAGAAAGTAAAGCACTGTCCATATGCCCATGCCCATTTTAAACACGTGGGGCTTTTCTTTCAGAAAATGCATCTTTTTTGCCTCACAAAACTCTTAATACATTTAATGCATTCAGTATCCTACTTTTGAAACTCAATATTATATGAGAAAATGGTGATTTTTGAACGGTGACTTAGCAAAGGAACATTTCCTCCTCTTTTTGACATTTAAGTTGCTTCCAATTTTTAATAACACAACATTGAACACTTCTGTGCAAAAATCCTTATCTGAATTGCAGATATTTTTAAGATACGTGCCTACAACTGCATCTCCCATCCAAATTGTTTTGAGGTCCTTGATAGATATGTCCATTTGCTTTCCAAAAAAATATAAAAGATATAAGGAAGAAAAAAATATATATGTAAATAAAGGAAAAATATTATCAATGAAATTTAAAAAATAGAAAGAATGTAGAAGCAGCTATAATTAAACACAAAGAAAGACTCTGAAATTCTGGTTTCCATCTACATGAGCTGTGTGGTTAAAGAGCTTATTAAAAGTCGTCCCTTTTTTTTTGTAAAGCATCATTAAGAGTCTTAAAGGAAAACAGTGAACAGCTATAGGGTCAAGGCTACTTTTTCCTTGAACTAGTTCACTAAAGCCTCTATAATGTGAAAGCAAATATGAAATCCTTAAAGTTCATAGTCTGCTGGGTTGAGAAGGAGAAATTTCAGTTTTCATAATGTCAATCGCAAGGCTTTTCTGACATTGGAAGTGACAGTCTAGCCACACACACACACACACACACTCTCTCTCTCATATGGAATGGAACCTGAGTCTAGTGCTAGGTTGGGGGACAGAACTATTTTCTACCATAGATTAAGCTGAACTAGACCGTATGTCAAAAAAAGAGTCTAAGTGTCAACTTAATCCATTGTCACAGCTGTAAAATGCTATTTCATTATACAAGCAATTCCCTCATGGATTTCTCCTGATTTTCTATGCAGCTCAACTCTATTTTAATCTGTTGTGGCTTTCTTCCCCTCTCTCCCAACTACCAAAGTTTTGGAATCATTGAATCAATTTGCTTCCATATCACCTGTTTGATATTTACCAAATTATGCCAGTGAGGTAGGAGTGAAGCGAAGGCAACAAATGGACTTAAAAACAAACGAACAAACAAATCTTAAGAAATAGCTAAAAACAATGCAAAACATTCCAGGATATTTTAATCATTTTCCTTGGAAGTTGAACAAGTGGCTGAAAATCCCAAACCCCACTGCGTGCATGCGTACAGAAGGGTCAGATATAATGATGTAAGGGTGGATTCCATATAATAGTTGTGTTTGAATTCCCCAAGTCTTTGAAAGATAAGCGTTTTCCAGATGTGACAAAAGAAAGGAAAATTTCCAAATCAAAATTCCCATTTGCCTTTTGGGATGTTGAATTTTCTTCACATTTGTGCAATTAAGGGTTTTGCTGAGTGAGCTTAGGACTCTGTCTCTTTAAGTGTTTAACAGTAATTGGTTCATGTCCTGGTGTTCATTGAAAATCCTAGACATTTCATGTAAAATCTTCTTAATGAGGGGATGAATTTTTCATTCACATTAGAAAGCTCACTCTGACAAACAATTTCTAAATAAAACTTTGGCGACATGACATCCTACATTGGACCTGACAGAGAGGACAGGTGCATTAGAATATAACTGTATGGCGATCCTTCAAGCTGTCAGCCATGAATATTTTATTTCTTAATGAATCATCTTTGTGAAATGAACTTTCTTGTTGTAGTGTCAGTGCCATTTACAACAAAAAGCTGGCTCCTTTTAAAAGGTGAGCTCCATAAAGATGCTGATGCCTGCATAAAACGCTTAACCCTACCTGAGGTGTCGGGCAATTTGGGGCTGTGTATTTCCCTTCTCTTTCTGAAGGTGACGTGAGAACTCACTCCAGCTAGCGTGATGGCATCGCGGGGAACACTTTCCCTTGATTCAGTGCTGCTTTTCTCAGAACTCAGATTCCAGGTAACCACCCAATGGCAGCCACGTTGGCCACTTTTTCGGAGGCGTCATGGCTAGTCTTCTGCTTACAGTTGTTTGCGATCTGGCTTCTAACACGACAAGACCCACATGGTGCTTGCTCTTGGCCCGTGCTGACTGGTAGCGCTAGGCAGGGAGACTTTCTCTGGTCTCCACTCCATCTCGAGACCACTTTGGTGTGTTTGTTTCAGTGATGGAGGAAGCTTTCATTCTGACAGTGGCTTAAGTAGGTCTCCCCACTGAGGGAGCCAAAACTTATTTTTATGTTGCCCCTAAGAGCCTTCTGAGATGTTTCCGTGGCTCAGTGTGGAATTATGCTCATCTCTAGACACAATATAGACAACAGAATCTCTTCCCCCAAAATAACCCGGAGTGAGTTCTACACCCTTTGCCACTAACCGTTCGTTCTTTGTTTCTTTCTTTGTTTCTTTCTTCCTTTCTTCCTTCCTTCCTTTCTTCCTTCCTTCCTTCCTTCCTTTCTTTCTTTTCTTCTTTCATTCTTTTTCTTTTTCCTTTCCTTTCCTTTCTTTTCTTTTTTTCTTTTTCTTTCTTTCTTTCTTTCTTTCATTCATTCTCTTTTTCTTTTTCCTTTCCTTTCTTTTCTTTTTTCTTTCATTCTCTTTTTCTTTTTCCTTTCCTTTTCTTTTCCTTCCTTTCTTTCTTTCATTCTTTTTCTTTTTCCTTTCCTTTTTCTTTTTTCTTTCTTTCTTTCTTTTTTTCTTTCTTTCTCTTTTTCTTTTTCCTTTCCTTTTCTTTCCCTTCCTTCCTTTCTTTCTTTTCTTTTCTTTTCTTTCTTTCTTTCTTTCTTTCTTTCTTTCTTTCTTTCTTTCTTTCTTTCTTTCTTTCTTTCTTTCTCTTTCTTGCTTCATGGTCTCAACTATGTTCTGAGGACTGCCTAGCAATCCTGTTTACTGAGCCTGGTTTCTCTTCTGTCCCTCATAGTGGGTATCTCAAGCTTCTCCATTTTCCCCAAGCCCCGCCTCTCCCCGATGCTCTTTCTTTTGAGATCAAAGAAACCTCATCGGTCAGCCCCGCAGCGCTACCCCACATCCCTATCCTCCGCTTTCCCCAAAACTGGGCAACATTCACCCCCATCTTCGCCTCCCTCCCTTTCACACCAGAGATGTCCGTCTTCAGGTTCAAGCTGGGGTCAGTTTGGCCTCCTGTGCTGTGGACCCTACCCTTCAGGAATGTGACTTAATCAATAAAGGGACAGGGATCTGTGCCGGGGCTTGGCAGATTGCAGCCATTGTCTATTTTCGTGAGTAAAATTCTGTGGAAATACAGCCACGCTCACTCGTTTACGTGTTGTCTGTGGCTGCTTCCGCACTCCAGCAGCAGAGTTGAGTAGGACAGGGACCGGCTGGCCCCCACAGCCTACCATGTTTTGTGTCTGGCCCCTTGCAGAAAAGGCTTGCCGGCCCAGATTTACCCCGTGGGTCAGAAGCCCGAGCCCTGCAAACTGGGCTCCGCATCTCGGGGTCTGCAGTGAAACCCAGGTGGAATCGGCGTGTCTCAGAGTAATAATCTTGCTCTCCGCAGGTTGCGCTTCGGGCTTACGGCTCCTCGTATATTTCAGTGCGCTGTAACAGCCGTGAGAACTGGCCCGCGCCCACGTGGCTGCGCGCAGGAGAAAAGCGGGCCAAGCCTGAGAGCTCTAACCGGACCCAGAGGAAATGGAATAAGCTAGAACTTTGTTGTTTCCTTTTCGTTAGGTTTAAGCGAGAATTAGGTTTTTTTAGCAAACTCTCGGTGTGGGCAGGTGACAATTTTTGCTGGTATTTTTTTTTTCCCTCTCTTTTAACTCGTGCAAATGCGAGTCTGTTTTGTTCCACAGTTTTCACCATCGCTGCCACCCAAGGCTTGCAGAGATGTTGTTCTCACCTTCAGAAAAAGGGTTTCCTTTGCAGTCTCCGGAGAAAGTCCGTACAGTAAGATGGATTTCCTATTACCTTCCACCATTTATAAGCCTCTCAAATTATTTGGATTAAATTAGACATACAGCGTCTTATATCTCTTCTTCTGGAAGAAAAATGATCCCTCTCTCCCCCCACCGCCCACCCTCAATGTAGGAATTTTCTGAAATGTGAAACCAAGTGGCACAAAAACATTATGTTTATTAACAGAATTGTACCCAGGGTACACAGCACAAGCACGTGCAGAATTCTAAACACCACCAATGACATTGCTGTTTTGATTTTTTTTTTAATTTTTTTTTAACATTTATTTATTTTTGAGAGACATAGAGACAGAGAGTGAGCAGGGGAAGGGCAGAGAGAGAGGGAGACACAGAATCCGAAGCAGGCTCCAGGCTCCGAGCCGTCAGGACGGAGCCCGATGCAGGGCTCGAACTCACAGACCGTGAGATCATGACCTGAGCTGAAGTCGGCCGCTTAACCGACTGAGCCACCCGGGCGCCCCTGACATTGCTGTTTTGAAGCAAAGGTACACGTACACACCCGTCCACAGTTGGTAAAACAGGCGAATATGCTATTGACATGCAATTGCTTAGAAGAGAAGTCACTGGAAGTGAACATGAGTGATTATCAGTGCAGATAAATAAATAAATAAAAGCCCGGCTCCCACACCGTCATTGGACCTCCTGCTCCCCATCACGCTTAACCTTTTCATTCTCTCACTGAGGGTCCCTCCCATCCCCTGCGGGTCTCCCTAGGCTGCCCCTGGGCCCTCAATCAGGGCGGCGTGCCCCCAGGTCGTTGTGTGAGCCGAGCAGGCCTCCTGGCTTTTCCTGAAATGGTGTTGATGTTTTCGCTTGCCTGTGCAGCCCGCCCGCAGTAACTCCCTCTCTCTGGGTAAAAAGAACTAAGTAAGAGAAGAGCGGAGGTGTCTGGGTTTGGTCTGCCCACTCACTCATAAGTCCTATATTCAATCTTCGCCCCCAAAGCAGCATCCAGACCGGGCCGTAGCTGAGTACTCCCACCTGTACGTCCTCACCCCCTGTTTGTTTCACCTAAATACGTACTTAGCCTTGTTCAAGGTCAGTGTGTACAGGTCATCCTGTGCTTCACGCCTTTTGGCCATTCTTCACTATGACAGATTCATGGCCATTATCATAAAGAGCTTAGAGGCATCCCTTCGCCGCCAGGACCAGCTTCTGCCAGGGGAATGAACCCCTCTTTGGGTCCCACTGTCCGAGGCTTTAAGGGGGAGCACCCAGCGAATCTCACTCTTGAACATTTTCAGTCAATCCCAGGTTGCCGTTCCCGGATCCCTCCAGCGGCTGCTAGTGTGTTTCCGCATTTATCCCAGGGGAGGAATAAAGTGGAATTTAGATATTTTTGCTCAGAAATGACATTATTTAAATGTCTCTTCTTTTTTTGCATTCCCCCCTCCTCCACCATATACCCTGCTTTTCACCCCTGTTACCTCACCCGCATCTGATATCTGAAAAATAATAGGTACTTTCACATTTAGGATCTATTTTCTATAAATCTCTGCATGATGCTTTCACTTCTGCCTTTCTCCCGAGCTCAGGCTTTCCTCTTCTCCCCCTTCCAGCTCTGCAAGGACTCTTAAAGATTGCACTTCATTAAATTATTTCTGTAATGAGTTTCCTGTTACCAGGGAATACACAGAGTTAAAAAGGTGATCTCACTAAAAGTAATTAGCATAAGACCTGCTGGACCCGGAGAAGTGACTGGATCATAATCAATAGCAATATGATTACACCCATGCAGCAATTATAAATTATTTAAAACACTACCCCTAGGTTACTGACGAGTTGCCTTTAAATTAAATTCTCTGTCAATAATTGATGCAAAGAATTAATGTGAGCACACCTTCAGTTACTGAAACTTTTTTAAGGTGGCATAAAATATTGAACTGTTGCCCGTCATTAGCAGCTCGGCTGTCTGTTTGCTGTAACATCCTTCTTTCCTCAATTGGCCAAGAAAGACTCTCAGATCTAGAAAGATGACAAATGATTCTGAATCCACTATGGACTGATCTTCTTAGGACACCGAAGTGCCCCAGTAGAAATTTTATAAAGGCAAAGAAAAGGTAAATAGCCTTTAGTAAGAACTGATTTTATTTCTTAATCAGTTTTAACAAATATATAAGCAGACGCGTTTGGTTTTCTGTTTGTTTGTTTTTATTTTGTTTCGGTTTTTTTAGGGTTTTGTTTTGTTTGCCTATGTTACAGTTCTTCGATCTGATCAGTAGGTTTGAGAAGGTCTTACCTACTTGAGAAGTCATGATCTGTGATATTTAAGCCGTCGGAAGTCTTTAAAAAAATCAGGTCTACAATAACATAAAAAGTGTGCCTTTGACAAAATGAGTTGTTCTCCGCGCTTAATTGGTGCCTTCTGTTTCTATCTAAACATCGTGTGTCACTGTTTCCTCTTCCACTCTAGTTTTCTACTAGCAATGGGAACGGGATCTAGACAATCGTGCAGGACCTTCAAGGATGAGAAGGAAGTTGTCTGTTAGCCACCCTGGCTCCTGTCTGATTTCACCAGTCCAGGGGGGGCTCAGGGCCTGGAGGTGATGCAAAAGATGAATCGTGCTCTAAAATAAAAACCGTACTTCCTTCATTTGCGTATTCTCAGCCCAGCCCGTGCATGGGGGCATCGCCCGGTAAGATGACCTCTCTGTCCTCACACCCTCACTGACAGGTTAATAGGCAATTACTCTTGATTCCTCCCTTGGAAACCCAATACGGAAGCCCTAAGGTTCTCTCTGAGCCAGAGCACGGGTCCTCAAAACAGACCTTCAGGTCAGAGAAGCTTCTAGAATCTTCATTTTGGTGGGTAAACTGCAGTTACCTGGACAAGGAAAGGGGCTCTCCAGGCTGACAGGGCGCCTCCCACACAAAGGCACATAAGTGAAGTGGAATGACTGGCGTTAAGGCTGGACCTAGAAAATAAAATAAAAAAACGGGCCCCTTTTGACCATCCCATGCCTGAAATGGGAGACACCTTTGTGTCTCTCAAAGCTCCAGGTGTGGCTCTAGGCAGAGCCGGGGCTTGAAAAATGCCACCACTTTGCCTTCCCTTTCTTGTATGTCATTTGAATATTTGAGACTATTGTAATGGGCTCTCCAGTGGCCTAATATCCCCTTTATTTTTACCTCATCCCTGTTGATTTCTCTCTTATTTTAGTTCTCAGGAAACCAGCTCCATGCTCAAACAAGTGCCAGAAATGGAGAAGGGTGGGGGCATTGCCCGGAAACTTCCTCTCCCTGCACTCCAACCTCCCACTCGGCTCCTCTTCCTTCTTCCCCCACGGCTGCCATTTTCGTTTTTGCTTGCAGTCTTTGTATAACGTACGGTTCTGTTTTCTTCTCGGTCTGGGCTCTTCTCCCTTTTGGGACTCCCTGCTAGTCCCAGAGGGCCTTTTTCCAACACTGCCCTGAACTCATTAGCGTCCCTCTTGTTCCCGAAAATGCCCTTAATGCGCCTTTCCCCTGCCTGTGTCGACTTCACCCTTCATACTTCCTGTCCACACAGGAAAGAGGAAACTGGAATCGAATAGTGTCTCCTGTTTCCTAGCAGCCTCAAACAGAAGCTTTCCTAGACAGGTCTTTCAAGCTGGTACACAATATTTTCCTTGGCATATTTGCCACTGGCTGAGCAAGAGGTCAGTGATGTAGTCGAGTACCACGCACTCCCGAATGCCACAGAATAATTTCTTTTGTTGTGGCAATTTTTAAGTTTTTCATTCTCGCAGCTTGGTTTTATCTTCTAATTTAAAAAATACACACACACACACACACACACACACACACACACACTCATGCAACATGCCAACATCCACATACCTAACTATTATGCTGTGGAGTTAATAGGACCCTCTGGATTCAAGCCTCTCAAAGTTCCTTTGCCCACTCCAACTGAACGAAGGAGTTTCTCCCCCTCACCAAATGTACTATTAAACATCAAAATGACTAATTTTCGATGGCGCTTAGGCACGCAGTTAGTAAAGTCATAGACTGGTTTTGTTTGTTTTGGGTCCAAATTTTTTGTTTTCTTTTAATTTTTTTTTTTTATGTTTTTAACTTACTTCTTGGAGAGAGACACAATGTGAGCAGGGGAGGGTCAGAGAGAAGAGAGAGGGAGACACAGAATGTGAAGCAGGCTCCAGGCTCCGAGCTGTCAGCACAGAGCCCGATGCGGGGCTCGAACTCACAGACTGTGAGACCATGACCTCACAGAGACGCTTAACCGACTGAGCCACCCAGGCGCCCCCAAATTGTGTTTTATGGTCGACGTGCCTGCCAGTTGGACGTGCAAGGGCTTTGGAGACCCACTTTCGGCCCTCCCCAATTCACCGTCACAGCTGCAGTCCGCCCCAAATCTAATTTTTAATTCAAAATGGTCGTCTTGCTTTCACTTCCGTGAAACAAATTGATTCCTGTGCCCGGGTCTCCCTCACACCCGCCCGGCCTGCTGTGTCGTTCTCAAGAAAGGACGGGAAAGCTGTGGGAAGAACGGAGAGGGTAAAGGGCCACGGTCGCGCTGAGCAGGTTTGAGGAAGAAGACAGGATCGAAACTGCGCCTCGCAAGTGCTTACAGGCACCTGACATTGAGCCTCAGACCCCAGGACGGGCGGCTTTGGTTTCCCACATGGCAGGTCTTTTGAGAAAAACAGTGACTAACCCGCACCGCGCGTAACTCACTTCTCAGAACTTTCGATCAGAAATTATCTGATGACTGGACCAATTCTGATCGCTGCCCTTGGAGCAGACGCAGCAGCCCGGCCCCTCGCAGGCGAGGCGTGCGTGCGGAAGGCAGAGCCATCCTCCGCCTCCCACCCGGTCGCCCCGCCGGGCACCTGTTTACGAGAACTCGGCCGTGTTCTAAGTAGATGCCTTATCTGGGCAGTACGATCAGGAAAATAAATTCACCGGCTTGCCTTCAGTGTTTCCATCGCGAGGCTAGTTATTAGCCATGTGCTAACGTGTAATATCCGCTTTTTCAAACCACATCTCAAAGTTGATAGCATCACCGGATCGAGAAGACTTTTACAGAGCCGGGCTCGACCGATGAAGAGAAATGAAATCTGCCTTTTCGTCAGTGGGTTTGCTTTACTTTTCTGTGGGTTTCTTTTCTTTTCTCAATTAAGTATTGTTTACAGAAGGCCCCAAGTTTCAATGCATGCTCCGTCTCCGCCTCTGATTCCTGGTAGCCTTGAAAGGCAGGGGTTCACCGAAGGGAAGTCGTATGTTGCCTTCTCGGCTGAGGCCAGGCCTCGTGGCCCTGTGTGTCCTGCCACACGGCGGTGGTGACAGCGCCCCGGCTCGCCGCGAGGCTTTCATCCTGTGGTTTCTTGCGTCCTTTCCAGGCTGCCATGCCGTCGAGCCGAAATTCGTCGTCACGTTTGCACCGTACACAGGAGAAGGGTCTATTCGCCTTTAAAGTTTAGTAGCGGGCGTGTGGAAACAATGCCATTTTTGAAAATCCTGCCCCGCTTGATAACGCAAACCCAAGCAGGTAACAACTCTTACCACGTTTAACGGCGTCCAACCTTACGTCGCCGCTGTTCCTCAAAAAAGTGCATCGCTCGCCAGGCCGGGGGAACCCAGATCTTCCCATTCTGGTAAATTCAGAGATTTAGCAAAAGTGAGTTTTGTTAAGAACCAGGTCGACCGATTCGCAGTACCTGGCTGTGTTGGGCTGAATGGCGTCCCGTCATGTCAGGAAACTGATAACCACAGTTCAGAAAAACCTCGATCTTGCTTTCACATTTACCCTTGCCTTCTCTTTAGGAAAAAAAAAAAAGAAAAAACAACAATCGCCTCACGAATTTGGTCCTAACAATAAGTTAACATCCCAGGCCACAGGTATTTGATTTGGTGCTTCCTTTAAGAAAAGAACAGCTATCCAACTTTGTATAAAAATTCCTCTTCACACATGAGTAATCACCAAAGGCATTTTTGAAAGAGCACCGAAGAGACACAGGCAATTGTTGTTGAAAACAGGAGAGGAACGTTGTTTTGTAAGAGAAGGCAACAGAAATACTGCTGGGGGGACGCGGGGGGAAGTATGCTAAATTCTGTTTTTAAAATAATTAAGTTATTTCCAGAATGTTCTTACTCATTTAAAAAAAAAAAAGTCACCAAATTATTTTCATAGACCCACTTGGTCATCCGCAGAAGAAAGAGCTTAGAAAAGGATAATGGAGCGGCTGGCTTCCGGAAGCCACTCTGTTTACAGAGTTCTCAAAAATGGTAATAACCAGAGCTGGGCCATGCCTCTGTTATCACACTGAAACTCCGCCAGAGTCTTGCGAGACCTGTGTCTTGCTTCCTGGACTTCTTCCGGTGAAGAAATCGCTGATGCTGATAATTAACTTGTTCAAGGTCACGGTGCTAATGAGAAGCAAAGCCATGGTAATGATCTGGGACACCCGACTCCTAAACCCGTTCTTTTGCCACAAAGCTTGACTTACTCAGACGGTAGTTAAGAAACAATTCCATAAGTAATCTTAAAACTTCCAAGCGCTTTTGTGGTTTGGATCGTAAGCCTAAAACGTGCAGATAAAAAGTTTGATCCGTCAGGGGACTCCCTCGGCAAATGGGTGAGATGGCGGCCGGCCCGGAGAAGATTGATACACACATATATACGTATCATCGAGGTGTAATCTTCGTACCCTAAAGTTAACATATTTCCGGGGTACCGTTTTCTGGATTTCATCAAGTGCGCAGATGTCCACAGCCACGTAAACACCACCACAATTCCGATGCGGACCATTTCGCGTAACGGTAACAAATTCCATCATTCTTATTTCCAGTGAATCCCTCTGCTCCCAGAGGCAAACCTTCTTCTTGTCCATTTAACTTAGTTCTACCTCTGCTAGGGCTAGGACATCATTCGATGGAAAGCGTACCTATTCTTTCTTATCAGGCTCCTTTAGCTCAACATCCTATTCCTGAGACCCATCTCTGACGATGTGCTTATCGGTAAGTTTCTTTTTCAGTGCCGAGGAGTGTGCCATTCTGAAAATATCCCACAGTCTGTTTATCCATGCACCTTTGGTGAGCACTGAGTCGTTGGCGCTTCCAGATAAAGCTATTGGGAATCTTCCTAGAAAAACCTTCTTGTGTGTTTACATTTTTCTTTCTTTCGGATACAGTCTTAGGTGTAAAATTCTTGACTCTTAGGGCGTGCGTGTGCCACTTTAAGATGATGTCAAACAGTTGTCGCAAGTGGTTGTACCATTTTCAACTCCCCCTGGAAGTGTGTGAGAATTCGTATTGCTTCCCCTCCTCACCAATACTTGGTATTTTCAGTCTTTTTAATTATAGCCATCCTCGTGGGTGTGAAATGGTATCTCTGGGTTTAATTTTGCATTTTCCTGATGACTAATGCATCTTTTTATGATCTCATTAGCCAGTCATATGGTTTCCTTTCTGTGAAGTGATTATTCACATATTTGGCCATTTTTAAAAAACTGGGTTGTCTTTATATTATTGAGTTGTCGAGCTTCTGTTTATATTTTGGCTTCGAGTCTTCATCGTATGATGTTGTGAATTTCCTCCTCATCTTTATCTTCTCTATTCCTTCCTTAATGCTGTCTTTTGAAAAGCAAAACATTTTACTCTTGATAATGTCTAGTTTATCTTCTTTTTTTTTTCTTTTATGGTTTGTGGGTTTTTGTTATTGTCTAATAAAATCATCACTGATCCCAAGGTCATGAAGATATTTTTTTTTTTCTAGAAGCTTCATTGTTTTACACTCAGGTCTATGTTGTATCTCAAATTAATTTGTATGTATGGTGTGAGGTAAGGATAGAAGTTTAGTTTTACCCCATATGGACCTCTGGATAGTTGTTGCTACACCGTCTGTTGAAAGACTCATCTCCTTATTGAATTTCCTTGGCTCTCTTGTCAAAAATCAATTGACTATGTGTTTGAGGATCTATTTCTAGACTCTCTATTGTACCCCATTGATCTATTTGTTTTTTCTGATGGCTATACCTACTTTATTGATTACTGCGGATTTACAGTAAATTTTGAAGGCAGGTAGTGTAAGGATTCCAACTTTATTCTGTATTTCAAGATTGTTTTGGTACCCTAGGTACTTTGGTTTTCCATTGAAATTGTAGGATTAGCGTCTCAGTTTCTCTTCAAAGACCTACTGAGATTTTATTTGGTATGATAATGAATCTTGCGATCATCTTGATCATCTTGTGGAGGATTGAAACCTTCACAATATTGAGTATCATAATCCATAAGCCTATCTCTATTTGTTTAGGTCTTTAACTCCTCTCAGTGATGTCTTTCAGTTTTCTGTATACAGATCTTATGCCTTTTTATTTACTCTTAAGCATTTTGTTTTTTCTTAAATATTTAAAATGACATTTTTAAATGTCTTTTTTTTCTAGTCGTTGCTAATGCGTGGAAATAAAATCCGTTCTAGCAAGATCATCTTATATCCTATGACTTTGAAGCTTAACTAGTTTCTTAGTTTCTTCTTTTTTCTTTTTACGATTCCGTAGGAATTTCTATGTCTCCAAATAAATAGGTCTACTTCTTCTGCTGTGATTTTTATCTTGTTTGTTTCTTTTTTCATGTTAATGCATTTGGAGAGGCCCCAGGAATGTTGCCTAGAGGTGCAAAGAGGAGATACTGCCTTATTTAGTACTTTTCAATTTAGTATGATGCTAATTGTAGACTCTTTGTACATGCTCTTTATTAGATTGAATAGTTCTGTGTTTATTTCAGCATGCCGAGAGGTCCATTATAAATAGGCCTGTATACATAATGTACAGTCTTGTATTTTCTGTGTATGAAAGGTCGCTTAGCTCATTGGTAGAAAGGGGTGGTGCTGGCACCCTACCCCCAGACCTCTGGGCTGCCCACAGATGTGACCAGGGCAAGTAGCTTATTTCCTCTCTGAACCGGGGTTTCCTCATCTCTGTCTGGAAATCGCACGCAAAGACCTCACCCAGTAACTGGGACTTAGCACTCCGTAACCACCGGTTCTTTGAACATGGCATTTATGGACAAACCGGAGTGTGTATTCCAGCATCGTGAAAAGCGCCCGTCTTGAACACTGAGAACATGAGCCCTGCCTGCCGGCCACCGTCAGTTTTGAAGACCAGATAAAATCACTGGCTTACGGGGTTGATCTTGGCGTCGACTTTTACAGATGCCCGAAATGACTCTACTTTTTCACATTCCACTTTCCTAGTTTTGAAAGTTCAGGTAGAGCTGTGTGAGCCCTGCAGAATTATGGGCAAACTAGCCTTAAGATGAAAATCTTTTGTATTTGTTCTGTAGCTTGGAAAACTAGTCCATGGTCTGTTTTATTCCACTGGCTCCTAAGGTTCAGGTATTAACATAAATACAGCCCATTAACACTTGTTCCTCTCTGTCAGGACATAAATTAAGTCTGCAGGTGTTCCACGAAGCTGTACCCTTGGTACTAATTAAGCCTTGATAATTAGGTTTGTTAAATTCAGGACTTTAAGCTTGTATTCCCTCTTTGGGCTACCAAAACCGGAGATGTGCAACATTCAAGCCCTCCCCTCCCCCCCACTTCTTTTTTTTTTTTTCTTGCGGAGAGATTCGCTTCTCTTTCTCCATTCTATCCCATTATTAGTAGTATTAGTATGAGTATTACTAGTATTCGTATTAAAACGAAGGAGTCGGTAACAAACCCTGCACCATTTTGCCAACGCCCATATAAGCATATAAACGTTGAAAGAGACTTGTACATTTGTTTATGATGAGATTAAAGTTTTTTCTTCTCCCGTTTTGTGTCAGCACAGGTGGCGTGGAAAGTTTCCAGCCTGGCTTGCCCATAGACCGAGCATGCCCAGATGTGTGCCTCAAACCCAAATGAACGGTCACTTACGAGTGCACGTTGCTGTCCTTAAAAACTAGGCATGTAATGAACGCAGCACTCAAGTAATACGTGCTTGCATCTTTCCCTTTAAAAACGAGGCATTTTATTAATAGCAAAGTAATATTTTAAAATGAAGAGATCCTGGAGTCACAGCGGTACCTACGCCCTCTGGAGTTTTCCAAACAGATCCTTATTTGGAGGACCAGGGAGAATATTTTGTGGCTGTCAGGTTATTTGTAACCAGAACACAAACCGCAAAATCATCTAATCAAAATAGATTTTCTCTCCAGTTCATCTTTCCTCTTTGGTTGCTTTATAAATCTTATTACTCATCGGATCCGATGTTTGGCGAGTGCCATTTTTCATTTAGAATAAATGGAATCATAAAAACAACTCCATTAGCGCTGCTTTCAATAATATTCTTGGTGATCATGCTAACTTAATACTCTTCTTTTATTTCAAGGATATTAAATAAAGTTATACTTTTACTAGGAAGCTTTTTTTTTTTTTAAATACAGTTTATACTGCAAGAGACAGCCATAAACCCAGATCGGTCCTAGGCTTTCTTCGGCATTCTCTTCCCAAGAAGCCCCGTGGTGTGGTTAATCTCTCCAGAAAAGTACCAGTTTTCACGAACACTCAGCATCCCAAAGCTTCAAAGAACTCATTCCGCAGAACGGGCCACCCCTCTCTTTTCTGACGCAACCTCGCTTTTAGACTTTGCTCACATCCATCCAGAAGCCCGGTTTTCTCCTTCAAGCACGGTGTTCAAAGTCCATCTTCAAAGCCCCCAGTGCAGAAGTCCCGTTCCTCCCCTTCCCCTGAGGACAGCAGGGAAGGAGGAAGACCCAGAGATGAAGAGATGGGGTGGGAAGGAAATAGTTTTAGCAATAATCCAAAGGCCTGCCTATGTTTTGGAAAGTGGGGGGGGTGGGGGGCGGTTTACAAAGGGATCCGAGGGTGTGTGTTTGCACGGCCGGACTGTTTAATCAGGGTTGGAGAATATCCCGCATGTTGGAGAATGTCGCCCAAGAGCCCTGTGCTGATGGGAACGGGGAGTTTTTGTTGGAATTATTTCTTCTTTTTCAGCTTCTGTTCTTCTTTGTCTCTCCTCCCTCCCCCTTTCCAAAGGAGCTGGCAGCGGGTGTGCCAACCCCGCCCCCGGCCACGTACAGTCTGCTGCTGTCCCGGCTGGGTGCAGTGCAGGGACGACGGGGCTCCTCGCCCCCGCGTCGCCTGACCTCCTGAGCCCGTGTGCAGCGCAGTGTCCCCCTGCCCCTCACTGTTGGGGAGGCAGGAATTAGAGCGGGGGAGGGGGCGAAACTCTGTTGGTGTGAGAGCTGCATGTTTGCAGCCTGTCTCAGGCGGGCTGGCGGGTCCTCCTTGTCAGTCCTCCGGGGAATACCAGGAATCTTCCTCCTGGTGGAAATCAGGCAGGCCGGCAGAACACTTAGGTGCGTTTGAAGCAGCCTTGCGCCCCCCCATGCCCTGGGCTCAGCCGTCACGCCTTAGCCTTGTTACCTTGCAATAAAACCCCACCCAATCCCTTTGTATCTTTTTTGGAATTACTTCTGCACCGCCTAATTGATATTACAGGCAGCAAAAGTGCTCTGAGTGATATTATTCACCGAGTAAATCCTCACCGCTGATGAATTACCTCAAGGACGAGGGGATGGCGACTTTTTCTCTTCTCATCGGAAGCCCTCGGGTCCCGCAGCTGCACACGGGGCAGGGAGCAGGGAAGGCCGGGGCGGAGAGGGGCACGAACAGCTGGGGTTCAAGGCATCTCCAACGCCAGGCAGCCGGTCGGGCTGCGGCCTATCAGGCCTTCCCGGGGATTGCGGCGCGGGCCTGTGCCAAGGCTGTGCGCCGAGCTGCGGATCTGACCCCCGCTTCCAAATGCTCTCTCCCTCTTTGGGGCTGGAACCCGCATGCCACGGGCTCAGCCAGCAGGCCCGGGCTCTCTGCGGGGGCTGCGGGACCAGAGCAGCCCAGTATCTCCTGCCCAGTGAGAAAGGCCCGCTCTTGCCCGAGTGGGAATCCACTTTCCCACCCACTGCCTTCTAAGAATGAAAGCAAACCTCTTGTGCTTTTTTTTTTCCTGTCCAGTTTCAGCCTTGCTTCGCATGGCTGTTTCTTCCCCTCCATTGCACGTTAGCTTCCTCACTGAGGAAGGAGTGAAGGGTGATTCGGGACTAGACAGTTTCTCCCGGTGCCTTGCAAAGCAGGAGTCCCTGCTGGGTTTGGGGCTTACCATTCCTCATGGAGCCCTTGGGACCCCCCCAACGCGGGGCATTAGCGTCTTCAGGCCCCTTTTCCTGATCCCTTAAAAGAACGCGCTTGGATAGGTCACCTGTGAGTTCCTTTGTTCCTGGTCATGTAAGGTGTACAGGGCATTTGTGACATAACTTTTTGAGCGTGACAATTATTCATTCAGCAAACATTCATTGAGCTGCTGTCGTGTGCCGGGGGAGCGGCCGAGCCCAAGGTGAATGAGATCTGCAATCCGGAGCACAGAGAACCAGGATCGGCAGTAAATGGAGGGTCTGTAAACCCTGCCCGTGAGATACCAGAGCACTCTGGCTCTGTTCAAGTTCCCAAGAAAAGAAACTTGGCCCTGGGCCGCCTGGGTGGCTCAGTCGGTTAAGCGTCGGACTCTTGGTTTCGGCTCAGGTCGTGATCTCACGGTTCACGAGTTCGAGCCCCACGCGGGGCTCTGTGCTGACAGCACGGAGCCTGCTTAGGACTCTGTCCCTCCCCTGCTCTCTTTCTCTCTCAATATAAATAAGTAGACTTTTTAAAAAAAGTCTCTAAGAAACTTGGCTTTATGTGTCTTTCCCTGCTTTCCCTTCAACCCCCCAACAGTGGGAGGTAATGATACGGCCAACTTCACTGGTTTGTCTTATGACCCAAAGAAAGGTGGAAGGAGCTCAAACACATCACCTGGCAGGTAGTTATTAGCCAACGATTTCTGAAAAATCCCTAAGCCAATAAGTACATCTTACTAATGTGCGCATTGATTTAACCAACAGACTGCCTATGCGTTTACGGGGCCGCCGATTTCAGTGCAGCCCAGGTATGGTGTGGCGACAAGAACGGGTCCCTAAACCTAGTTCAATCCCTACCCACCCCCCTCCACCTTGTAATTCACTGTGAGAGCTTCTTTTCTTTAACTGCAAGATAAGCTTGATAGAAACAGTGATGCTAAAGATTGGGGATGACCGTGATGACAGGAGTAATAAAAATTAGAATCGTGGTAGCGTTTATCATGTTATGCCTTGGGTTCCTGTGACGAGCCAGGTGCTGAGTGTATCCCGTTTCGTTCCCAATTTACAAAGGAGGGAAGGTACAAAGCAGGTTAAATCATTCTCTGTGGGTCGCACGGCTAAGGAGTGGAGTTTCCCTGCGCCTGGCAAATCGCGGAAGTCTCAAAGCTGTAACCATTCCATCAGCAACACCTTTATCTTCTTGTCAGCGTTGCCTCTGTCCTGAAAGTAGGAGTTTCCTCGATGTTAGCAAACTGGGGAAACCTCTCTGTAAAAAAACTGTTACCACAGGGCGCCTGGGCGGCTCAGTCAGTTAAGTGTCAGACTTTGGCTCAGGTCGTGATCTCAAGCTTCATAGGTTCCAGCCCCGCGTCGGGCTCTGTGCTGACAGCTCGGAGTCTGGAGCCTGCTTCCGATTCTGTGTCTCCCTCTCTCTCTCTCTCTCTCTCTGCCCCTGCCCGGCTTGTGCTCTGTTTCTCTGTCTCTCAAAATTGAATAAACATTAAGGAAAAAAAAAGAAAGGAAGAAACCGTTAGCAAACTAGCAACACACACAAAGTCAAACACTAGTGTTGGGGCGTTTCTTTAAAGCAGACGCTGTCAGTTATAGGTGCTTTGATGTCATCACTTAGATGACCTTATAAATGTTATGTCTGGGTGGGACAGTCACTAAAAACGTAAATACTTCCTTTGCCGTGTCCAGCCTGCCCTCCACGCATCTGCGCTGTGATCATTGTCACCGAGACTGGGACCTTTTTAAGTGACGAGGGGGTAAGGGCACCTAGGTGGCGTTAGCGTCTGACTTCAGCTCAAGTCATGATCTTCAGTTCAGGAGTTCAGGCCCCCTTCAGGCTCTGTGCTGACAGCTCAGAGCCTGCAGCCTGCTTTGGATTCCGTGCCTCCCTGTGTCTCTCTGCCCCTGCCCTGCTCATGCTCGCTCTCTCTCTCTCTCTCTCTCTCTCTCTCTCTCAAAATAAATAAACATTAAAAAAAATTTTTTAAGACATAAATAAAATAAATTTCTAGCGTCTTCGCGTCTGGACTTTTTGTCAATCTTTGGTCCTACTCTAGTGAATCCTCCTCAGTTGAGTGGCGGGAGGGAGAAGGGGGAAGTGGAGCGGGAGAGCCGGAAGGAAATAATCATCTTTTTCTCCTTTAGAAAAAATCACATCTCTTTCCTGCTTCATGCGCCCCTTAATGCCCTGCCTCGTAGAGCTTTATATTCTACCCCTACCCCCCAACTGAGTACCCCACCCTAGAGCGCCACTGAAATTGCACAAGATAAAACGTGGCGTCAGGCTCTGTTGCTTTTCACCAGAACTGTGAATCACTGAGATTTGTCTCTTTGGGGTCAACTAGCAATATTGCGCAGTGTGGTTTTCCACGGCCCTCGCCTGTGACTCACACTGTATGATGGGTTGTGTCGCCAGTCGCCCAGCTGCTGCCCTTGGCCTGGGGCTGATGGCAGGCCCCAAGAGAGAAGAAGGACTGAGTGCATGCTAATTTCACTTGTGTGTTGGGTCCATATGTATTTGCTTGCAGTTTGAAGAAAACCCAAGATAGGAAAATTCTGATCTTAAATAAATGAATGAATGAATGAATGAATGAATACATGTCAAGCACATGGCTGTCCATGGCCCCTCTGAAAGAATTCTTCCTTTATAAGAAGGATGGGCCAGGAGCTTCGAGATGTAAGCCATCCGGATGCATGGAGAACGGTATCCTGTTGGTGCAATTCAGTTTCAAAAAATTAGAGCTTAAGAACACAGCCCGAGGAACTCTCCGTTTCAAATGTTAGTGGGATCGGGGAGAATAATGTTTTCCTCAGCCCTCTTGGGGTCCTTGGCTGGGTCTGAAAATTAAGCGGACAAAGATAGGTCCACAAGAGACAAGTATATAGAGCCTCACTTAAAGACCTGAATATTTTCTTGGTAGGTTTCAGGAAGAGTGGACAGACATGGCAGAATGTGACTGGCTGAGGAGTGGCCTGTTTTTTTGTTGGGTTTTTTGTTTGTTTGTTTTTTGTTGATTCTTTTGTCTCCAGAGAGAAGAATGTTCCTTTCCTCTGGGTTTAGGGAAGGCACTGTTATGCCCAGAATTCGGGGACCCCAAGAACCACCAGGGAGCCGAGTCCAATGCAAGAACAAAGAGCCTTTAATCGAGCTAGCTCGAGCTCAGTCTCCTAGGGCACTGACGCAGCGGTGGGTCGAGAGAGAGGGCCCATTCCAAAAACACAATAGTTTTAAAGGGGTCTAGGGGCAGTGGGAGGGGTGATGGTCCTGACCCTAGCCAATTGGCTGAGGAAGGGTCAAGGGTCCTGTTCCATAGGTCACTGGGCGTGGTTCTTTTGGAACCGGGAAGTTGCAGGTTTTGAGCAGGCACTGGGGGCTCAGGGTGGAGGACAAGGAATACAATGGAGTCAGTCCCAGTTTGCCCTTAAGCAAAATGGAATTGGTCCCGTTTTGCCCTTACAGCACCTATCACAGGGAAGTTGTATGACCTGTTTCAGGCAAGAGGGGCCAGAGAACATCAGAGTAACTTCCCCTTTTCTGCCATTTTCTCAAACTCCTTCAGCTTAAACATTTAATATTCCAAGATACCACATTTTGGCGTAGCTTGTCCCGAACTCCATTGGTTGCATCAAACACGCTTCCACCCAAACTGCCAGAACTTGGCCCGAGTCATTAGCGTCAGAGTGCCCCCCAACTCAGCAAACCCAGACTCCTCCTCCCATACCTTAGTTACCCAAGGGTCAGCGTTCCAGGAAGGAAAAAGCTGCCTCGTGCCAGGAACTTAGTAGTTGTAAGGTTACGAGTCGCTGATGGATAAAAGTAAGACCGCCAAGGCAAAGTGAGGTCTGAGAGTACACTTTATCGCAAGCGCCCTCGGGCGAGGTTCTGCGACTGGAAAGAGAGGAGTCTGGGAAGTCGCGCCCGAGGTCGGAGGTTGAGGGCTTTTAATGGGTTTGGGGAGGAGATTTTGAAACTGGTGATGAGTTCTTATTAGCAGATAGGGTACCTTGTGCGCTTGTTAAAGTCCTGTTGGTCTACTGGAATGACGTGTCCGCGTCCCAGGGCTGTGGCGGGAACTTCGGCCATCTTGGGTTGGCTTCCATTTTATGGAGCCTTCCCTCTGCCCTAGCCCAACAGTAGTGATTCCATAAATGTCTGTGGGACGGGTGGATGGATGGATGGATGGACGGACGAATGAATGAATGACCCAGGCCACAGTATTTCAGTCTTCTTGATTACAGCCCTTGGATCAGCTCAGGAGTCTGAGGGGAAATCCCACATAATCCTGGAAACCAAGGATTCCTCTGCAAAGCTTCAGCCATCTCGGGAGAGCTAGGGTAACAGCAAACCGCCTTTGAGGTGAATTATGTCCCAGGGCCTTTTGGAACAAAACTATTCTGTCTCTGCAAGGGAGGAGTAGGAGAACTTGTGGAATTTAGCTTCAGAGGAAAGCTGCTTGGCCTTGAATGAGATGACTTTGTTACTACTGTTTAAGCCCAGCAGGAAGGGCTCTTTGATATGTAAATGTAGCCTGATAAGGACTTCCTCTAATCCCCCCCACCCCCTCCTTGCGCCCCCCGCCCCCCAGCAGGCATTCTCCCCCGGGGAGGCATCCCAGCCCCTCCCTTCCAGAACACTGCCCTGGGCTTTCTGCCTGCCTAGCACCCCAGCAGCTGCGCTCTGTGGAATCAGGCCCTGATTGTGATACAGTCCGGGGTTTTCCGAAGAGAAACAGAATAGTACACATCTTCCCGGGGATGAGGGCCAGGGGGAGGGAAGAACCTGAAGACGTGCTTCAGGGAAGACAGAACTTTCCTTTGGCTCAGAGTCTGTCAAGACTTGGGAAGGAGTGGATTCTCTGCCAGCGCGCCGCCTTCAACCGCCCCAAGTCCCCGTAGCTGTGCGGGGACAAGATCTCCCTGAGCTTTCATTACCTTTGTGACCCAAGGTCTTCCATTCATTTGCTCCAAACCAGCCCTGAGTGAAACCAGGAATAAGAAGATAATATGTCCAATTCCCTGATTCCATGGCGATCTCGTTCGTGTGTGTGTGAGCGTGCGCACGCACGGGAATAAACGAGGAACCGAGCACACAAAGGAGCCGTTGGCAGGTGGTGAGGAGTGCTGTTCAGGAAATAAAATTGGGCAGTAAATAGCGCAAGGGGCGTTACTTTATTTTTTTGTTTTTTATTTTGTTAGGTTATTTATTTATTTTGAGAGAGAGAGCACAAGTGGGGAAGGGGCAGAGAGAGAGGGGGAGAGAGAGAGAATCCCAAGCAGGCTCCACACCGTCAGTTCAGACAGAACCCGATGCGTGGCTCGAACCCATGAACCGTGATCGAACCAACGACCCACAAGATCGTGACCTGAGTCAAAACCAAGAGTTGGACCCTTAACCAACTGAGCCACCCAGGCACTCACAGATGGGGCATTACTTTAAATGGGTCTGGAGGGCTTCTCTGAGGAGGTCCCGTTTCACTGGGTCTGGGGCTGAAATGGAGCCAGTCCAAGGGAGACAAGAGAAGACATAATGAGTGGATGAGAGGCGGAGGCCGGGAGCTGTGGTTCACAGCTTTGCAGACCTTGGGGAGGGATTCGGAGCTCTCTTCCGGCGTTCGGTCATTCGGACCCAGCCCTGGCAGGCTAACCCTGTGGACCTTTGTAGTATCCAAATTGCAAGGCAACCGGCCTTTTTATAAGCCCCCGTTCCCCAAACCTCAAATTCCTGTGAAGGCCCAGTGTGTAGCAGTTTTGATGTTTCAAAGACAACAAGCACCGTTTGGAATCCCTTTGTCCTTCCTGGTTACTCTGTGTGGCCCACGATGAGAGATGAGCAAGTTGCACAAGTCGAGATGCCCAAGGGGAAAACCATGGAAAATCTAGATACCCTTTGGTAAGAGTGGCCTTCGAGCCTCGTGTGTTCTCTGTTCAGCTGTTGAGATTGTTATTAAACTTTATGGACCATAAACCCCACGGCAACAAGGAGAGTGAACATCCATGCTATTACAAGAGTGTCAAAACAGGAGCCGTATTTCATGGCCTGAAAGGTACACACGGCTGGCCTCCCGCGAGCCCGGAGCGCCTTCTGGCTGGGTTTAACCCTCAGCTTCTCTTTTGCCTCTGAGCGAAACAGTTTGGTGCAGAGGCTTTCGGGAAATGATATTCCTCTTTGATGCGGTTCCCTTGCCCCAGTCGAGGCACAGGGTCCCGTTCCTGAAAGGATGAAATCTTGACAATTGTTAGCCGTGCCCATCCCGCCAACGCATCTGGTACCAAGAGCGCGCACTTCCTTCTCCAAATGAACTCCATTTTCAATGAAGCACATGGGTGGTTCCACGCATCGCCTTAACTCAGCCGGACAGGAGAAGCGCGGCTTGGCACAGGGTATGTTGCGGGCTTATCTCTAAGGCCTTTATTTGGCAAAACAAGATAGAAAGCTAATTTTAATCTTATTTCTTTCTGAGTTGTTCCTCTTCCCTCCCAGGTACACAAGAATGAAATCCCACCTATGGTTTGCATCAGGATCAAATTGTGCGGAGTAGAGTTCTATTTGATTTCATTCCCTGGAAACCCAGATAATCATGAATTTATATTTTCTCTTTTTGCTCGTGAGTGTGGCTTTAAATAGGTGTACTAGCCCTCCGTGTTGTTGCAAACGTTCCCCTCCTCTCTCTCTTGGGAACGACATTCCTCCCCCGTTTTAGCATCAGGTGTAGACAGGCACCTTGCCTTGGCCGAGAAAGCATGAACGTGGGTGTCCCTTAAAGGGGCAGATTGAAAAGCCCTCATGCAGTGATTCAGTGCTTTCCTCTAACAGTGTGATCCTGGAGTCACATGATCAGATGGACCCTCCATCACCGGGGGTCCCTGAGTGGCTGAGATGGGCAGAGCCCCCTGCCAAGCCTGTTCCAGATTTGTAGTCTGAGTAAAAAGTGAGCTTTTTCCTGCTGGAAGCCTCAGAGCTATGGGAGCTGCTCCTTACTGCTGCAGAACCTCATCCATCCTGACTAGAACAGGGTCGGGTTAGTACAGTGTATTGAGGCCTTTTGTTTTCAGAGCAAAAAATGATGATTTTCATTCAAATATGGTGCTTGGCCCATGACAACTACCTTTGCTTTTTCTTGATAGCCTGGGTTCAGCCACTCCTGCCTTTTGGGAGGACGCAAGATGCAAACGTGCCAGAAAGGCAATGGTTAAAAGATAGAGGCTGGAGGGGAGGTCACCCCTTCTGGTAGTGCCGTGACATGGGACTCTTGGGAACTTCCCTCCCCAGCTGCAATGTGGGGAGAAGCTTACAGCATCCATCGTTCTTAAGCTCAGCTCGGTGTGTGCAGGAATCACCTGGATGACGCTTGTTATAAATGCAGATAATCAGCCCCCACTTCCAGGGATTCTGAGTCAGTAAACAAAAGGGGGAGGGGTGCCTGGATGGCTTAGTTGGTTAAGTGTCTGACTCTTGATCTCGGCTCAGGTCATGGTCTCAGGATTCGTGAGATTGGTCCCTGCATCAGGCTCTGCGCTGGCCATGCAGAGCCTGCTTGGGATTCTCTCTCTCTCTCTCTCTCTCTCTCTCTCTCTCTCTCTGCCCCTTCTCCACCACACACTCACGCTCTCTGCTCTCTCTCCCTCTCTAAATAAATCAAATAAACTTTAAAAATTAAGATGCGGGGAGGACCTTGAAGTCCAAATTAGGAGCAGGCTCCCCAGATTGAGCTGTGGATCTTTCGCTATAAAACGCTGGGCAGAGGGTTCAAATCTGCTCTTTTCTAGAGCCAAAGCAATCTGGACATTGAATCTCATTATCCTCTTTACCAGTCGTGTTACTCTGGAGCCAGTTTTTCAATGACTCCGAGCTTCATTTCCTCCTCTGTAAAGTGCAGGTGTCACAAGTATGGCTTGCGGGTACGGAGCCTACAATCAGTGTTAGCTCTTATTTCTCTAAAGTGAACGGAGCCCCTGACCCGAATTTAATCTTTTTTCTATCAGTCACAGTGGCGATAACGGGGATACTAACTGCAGACTCCCCACGTGCCAGGCACCGTGCTCTGCGTCTTCCACGCATGTTTTTATTGAATCCATGCAACAATGCTATGAGGAGGTGGTCAGTCATCTGCATTTTGCAGACGGGAAGTCTTTGGCTCAGACATCTTGCCAAGGTCACCCGGTTTGCCAGCTGGGTGGTAAATAGAGGGGTTTTCTTCTGTACCTTTTCCTGGAACCACTTCCCCGAAACCCCCTCAGCCGTGTTGCTGGGGATCGGGGAGCTCTGGTTTCTCTCCCCTTGGTTGGTGCCTTGTTGGGGACACCATCAACAGGAACCCATCCCCAGTGCTGTAATTTAGCATGACAGCCCAGGGAAGAACCCCTCGTGGAATTTCATTTCTTCTCATTTTATGCCCCCTTTAATTTTCGTTTAAGCTCCCCTCCGTAAAAGGCAGTCCCTTCAGCTCTCATAAAACTTTACGGCCTTTACTTGTGACTAGGCAATGGGAAAATTGATTCCCTAAAACCAACTTCTAGTCAAGTTATGTAATTGGCCAATAAGGGGGGCTGAGTGAGGAAGATACACAAGGCTCTCCCTTAAGAGGTCAGACCTATTATCATTGGTGAGATGCCGTATCTTTAAAACACCATCAGCTTGGAAAACACTACCCATTAGCAAGAGATCAGAGCAGTGAGAAACCTCAAAAGGTCGACCGATCCGTTCGGAGGGCCCCGCAAAGAACTCGGCGTCTCAGAAGGACGATTAGCCTTCGAGCTCCGGACCTGTCCGCATGCACAACAGATCTGAGGGTTGTTTTTTCCCTTTAGTGAATTAACCCGTTGGATTTCAGCCCCGGCGTCTGCTTCCCACACCCAACATCCTACTTTACATCCTGCCGGAGTGGAATTTGATTGTGATCATGTCATTGCCGTAGCCGAGGCAGCGTAAAGAGGTCTGAGACCTTGGGCTCGGAGGGAGAAAACTCGAAATTACTCTCCTGAGGGGTGCTCGTATGACATCGTGCGGGCCAGAAGCCGGAGCACGTGGGCAAGCCGTTCCCCTCATTCCTGGCCCCCAGCTAGACTGCGTTTCCCAGGCTCGCTGGCGTTAGCCGTGGCCACGTGGCTGGGTCCCGGCCAGCGGGATATCGGTGGAGATGAGCGCGCCCTTCCAGGTCTGCCCCGTGAAAACCTGGCATGCATGCATGGTGCTCCTTGCTGTCGCCCCTGCGTGGTCGAAAGCCACGTGGTAAAGACGGTCGGGCCACGAGATGAAGAGAGGCCCCTGAATGACCGCACGGAGCAAAGCCACCCCCTGGTCAGGAATATGGCATTTTGGACTTTCCGTGAGCAGGCTATCTTTTATCACGTCACGGTGGCCAGCGTGACCCTAACTTGGCACACATGCTCGTGCGGCTATGTTAGGCAAAGCGTTGTGGCCGAAGGGTCACCGATGGCTGGTCAGTCTGAGGAGCATGAGAGCGTGAACCTTGCCAGCCCCGTTTGGAAATGGAGTACAGATCCCTCATTGTGCCGTGGCTACGTGGTGTCCTCTTAGGGGCCCCCCCAACCATCCTGTCCAAAGGAACCACCCGTGTTTTCTCTTACATTTCTTTCCCTGCCCAGCATTTATCACTCTTCGGTATCAGTCATTCATCCATCTATCCATCCATTTCATTTACTGCTTACTTACTGTTTTGATTTTCTTCCTATGGACTGTAAGCCGCGGGAAAGCAGAGACCATGTTTATCTCATCCACTCTTAAGTCTTGAGCACTTAATGCCTGATATGTAGAAGTTTTAGAACTATTCGCTGGTGAATGAATGAATGAATGAATGAATGAATGAATGATGGAGTTGCCGCTTGCACCCTTTACTCTTGAGCCAGTTTCATTTTCGTGCACATTTTTGTTCTTGACATCAGTAACTGAATGAGAATGGAGGCTTTATTTAATCAGAATGTCTGGAGTTCTGACTCAGAGCCAGAAACAGTGGTTAAATGTGCTAGGCATTATGAGTGTACGTGGCCCTGACTTGGAGAAGCTTTTAGTCGGGCTACAGTGAAGAGACGGAGAAGCGGGCAATTCCTGGATTTGGGGTTAGGTGCTAAGACGATGGCTGATACCAGAATTAGGAGGATGAGCGCTTTACCTGGTCCAAAGTTCAAAGCAGGGGTGGGGGGGCGGGGAAGCTGGACGGCCCCTTGCTGGTCTTCAAGCACCTGCATTAAGCAGACAGGGCGTACTGGTAGAACTTGTATTCTGGGGAGAAGACACAGCGGTTGAAACCCCTTGACGTATACAGTTCACCTAGCAGTAGTTTATTTTTATTAGCGCACCAGTTACAGCTCAGGAGGGACAGGCAATGAGGCTAGAGAAATAAACGGGACATTGGCCCCTGACATCTTTGTCCCTCGAGGTGGGCAGGGTGGGCTTAAATTGATCTTCTCATGGACTGGAAGCAGGCAAGAAAGGAACCCCAGTGTCCATGGTGTTGGGACAGGATGTCGAAGTTTTTCACCCGTGATGGCCTCAAATGTATCAGGGAAGTAGGAAGCCAAACATCATCTGGGAACAGGAAGGAACGTGTTGGGGAGGGCCCAGGCAGATCTAGGGAGGGCCAGTCCTGTTTGTGATAGGACTTGGGGTGTAGCAACCTGTGCCAGCGGTTGTCGGGACCTGCCGCGTCCCGTCTTGGTGAGGCGGCATCCGGTCCACGTGGGCTCTGTAACAGGACCCGATAGACTGGGTGGCTCGCAGAGAGCAGAAGTGATCTCTCACTGTTCTCGAGGCCGGAGTCCACGATCAGGATGCTGGTCTGGTCGGCTGTGAGCCCTCTTCCAGGGGTCACAGACTTCTTCCTGTGGCCTCCGAACAGGGGGCTAGGTGGCTCCATAAAGTCGTTTTCACCAGAGAATTAATCTCATTGGTGAGGGTCCACCCTTCTGGCGTTAGGATTGCAACGTATGCACCTTCTGGGGACCCAAACGTTTGAACCAAAGCAGGTGGCATAAAGCCCGGCCACCAGTATTTTCATAAGACTTAACTAGGCTTATAGAAATATAAGAAATAATATAGAAAACATTCTTCTGCAGAATCGAGAGGTGCTGGCGGGCAATCAGTGTGTCGACATACTCCGCTCACCAGACCCAGGGGCTGCATGCCGGAGGCCGACGACCGAGCAGCCACAGCAGGAGAGGCTGGAATTTAGGATTCTCGAGACAGGGAGGATCTGCGTGGTGCCAGGTTCTGGCTTGCCTCCCTGAGAGGGGCGGCCGGGAAACCAGGATGAGGATCTGCAGAGCTGAGGTCAGGCGGGCTCGGGGCTGGGCGTTGGGGGCGCCAACCAGATAGTGAAATGACATAACAGACAGAAGATGGAAATTGGATAAAACTTTGCAGCTACATGCATTCGCACGTCATCAACCGAAGGCAGCAGGTTTTCCGGTACTTGCTACAACGGATGTGTTCGATGAAGAACAAGTGGCAGCTCGCACTCGCGTTATGGTAAAATACTGCCGACCAGCGTTCTTCACGTTCCCTTCCTTGCCATTGGGCTTGTAGAGTTGGAGAGGGTTCCCTGCGCAGCACCATTCCAGCCACTGAGCAAAGCCACTCACTGGTCTCTCTTGGCTGGTTGAATTCCTTAAGAGCTGAGCGTTGTGTACCTGCAGTTTGAAAACTCCTCTACAGGAGCGTGGGAGATTTATTTTGTCCATCGAAAGAGCTTAACCGTTCCTCCGCGGGGTCGTCATCACTGTAAATTGGTTTAACATGACTCGATTGCTAGTGATGACTTTGTCTCTCCAAAGATGCTCCCGGGTAGAGAAGGCCTACTCGGAGGTCTTGAGCCAACTCTGCCGTGCAGATCAGTGCATCTCAAATCACCACGGCACTGAGCGTTTCAGATTAAAAGACAAAACAAAACAGAACAAAACAAAATCACACTGCGACGTTGCTGGTTCCTGTTACCGAAATAACAGATGACGTATCATGAATCGACTTGGCCACTATTTAGGGAAGGTGCTTGTCTCTGTCTTCCCTCGACCAGAACGATTGTCAGAACAATTTCCTCGTGAGAGTACATCCCATAGTCTGCCTGGATCGAACGTTTGCTCATTGGAACAATTTTGAAAGGGCACTTGTTACCGTTCACGAGCGTATAGAACCCTCAAGTCTCCCGCCTCCGATTTTTAATCTCTGTCACCCCAGCTTCATAACGAGATGAACACTCTAGGAAGAAAAATGGAAGAGGTCTGAATTTTAATTCGCTCTTTCTTCGCGTGCACACAAAACACCCTAAGCTCAATCAATGCCCAGAAATGAAGGCCAATAGATAATGATAGCAGGGCCTCACATTTCCCACCTATTCTTCCAGACTCTAATTAGGAAAAGGGAATTTGGAAGCATTGTCTTCTCCCAGCGTGCGGACACGATGTTATCATTGTGTTTACAGGGTGGGCAGATTCCCAGCACAGCACGGGGAACCGTCCCATCTTGATAAAACAATGCCCTTCGCTGAATCCTAAACACGCTGCACGCGGAAGACCTTATGCTGACGGCAGGGAGGAAGCGACACGCTAATAAACAAGTTTTCAGGCCAGGAAGTTTTAATCAGTTCTTTCGACTACTGGAGGTATGATGGATGGAGGCCTTGTTTCAGAAGGGTTTCCTCTAGATAAAACAATAATACCACGCTCTCAAGAGCCCCGTTCGACAGGAGAAAGCTGTGATTAATTCCCCGAAAGTCAAACATGGGAAGACTGGCAAGATGAGATTATCTGCTGAGTATAATTAGCCACGATTATCACTGAAAAGAATTTGGGGAAGGGGTGTGGGATTCTACTCTCAAAGGAAAAAAAAAAAAAAAAAACTTTGCAAAGAAGAAGAATCGTGAATAGGGTACCCTTGCAACTCACTATTTAATCCATCTTGGAGATTTGTTTCAAGTGAAAGTAGACGCTAATGATAATTATTCTAGGACAACAGGGATACATTAGGATTGTTCCAGACCAGTGGGAATGAATGAATCACCCTGCGTATTAGTAAGAAGGCAAAAATATTCGCAGATTTGAAAAGAATCAAAGTGGCCGTGTCTGGGGTAGACTCCGAGCTCAGTCTCTGATGGAATCAGGGGAAGTTTGTCCAAATTGTAACAACTCAGAGTCAGGAAGAGTCTTCCCTTTTCCACTGCCTGGAGTTGCCAGTGTCAGAGACTTTCTACAGCAAGTGAAAGAAAACTTCACCCAAACAGGCTTAACTAAATGGAAAATATAGATCGTGACAAGGAGAACAGGTGAAGCTTGATCCAGGAGCTAAATGATCAGTGCCCAATTTCCCTCTTTTTATCCCTTCATTTTTTTTCCCTTCACCATTGGCACCAATCTCATGAACTGTGAGATAATGACTAGAGCCAAAATCAAGAGTCGGACCCTGAACAGAGTGAACCACCCCGGCGTCCCATACTATTGTTTTTTTAATTGAGAAAACCCATATTAGGGAACGAAAATGATAGTCCTAAAATTTATCAAGCAATATGTGTTGATCCATTAATACCGATAACCTAAGCGGGCTCTTGTATCCATTTCCTATCTTCTTTTCAAGGGAGCTCTTTGTCTGTCCGTACCTCCAAAACCTCTCTCTTTTCTGGTTTCCTTGATGTAGACCGCCTCCCCCCCCCCATCGTATTCTGTCAGGGGTGCAACAAGGCTTGATCATTCTCGGTTTCAGGACTCGTATCCTCATCTGTGTTGTGTGCATATTCAGAGGACTCTGCAAAGGGTCGGCTGGTTGCTATGAAGTCTTATCCTTTCCTTCCCAGATGGGCTGCAATATCTTGCTACTGTTTGGGAGCATTTCTGCCAGTGTTAATATTATTAACGTTATTAATAGTGATAATAAGAGCTAGTGTTGACGGAGGCCTGTGAGGTCAGCTCCGTCTTGAAAGAACTCCATAGGATACCTTCCCCTGTCTTTAGGCCGCGGTGGATTTCCCTCCCACTAGTCCCATTGTACACATGAAGAAATCCTTGCTTAGAAGAGTCAGAGGGGTGTGCCTCTGCCCCCCCTGGAGCTAAAACATGATTTAGAAATACCGGCCAGCAAACCCATAGACTTACTGTTTTCATCCTTCTCACACACGTTTTGGAAAGGAAGAACGGAGGCGTACCGTATCAGTCAGGATAGACTAAGTTTGTTGCAGTAACAAGCAATCCCACAGTCTTCACGGCTTACGGAAACAACACACCCATGCGCCCCACATCCGGGCGGCTGACAGCGCCTCTCTGTAGCGCTCATTTCATAGAGGCAGGAGGCAAGACGAGCTCTCAGAGCCTCTGCCTAGAGGAGACACCTGTCACGGCAGCCCTGTTCCCTTGGCCAAAGGAAGTGACCTGATCACTCCTGGGCAGGGATGTATTATCCCACCCCTTGGAGTGGAGAGTAAATCGTACTATCTCCTGTGGGTGCCAATGTGACATTTCTTCTATGTGCCTCTTTCCTATCCTGCTGCCCCCGATCCTGAGGTCATAACCACCAACTGTCCTTTAAACCTGTGGTTCTTACTTGTCCGCAAAGCCTGGACGCTGTGCCCTCTGCACACCCTCCCACCCCAGCCCTTAGAGCTACTGTTTCCAGGGCCTCTGCCGTTGTTAAATGTCAGCCTGGACTGAAAATGCTCCTAATTTTACTCATAATGCAAAGAACACTCAGGTCAGAGGCTTGACCCGACTCGATTCACATCTTCGAAACCCTCCTTTGTCTCTCAGAGAAAGTAACGAGAGACGGAGATAGAGAAAGTGTGACCTACTTTTTATTATCAGCTCCATTTCATCTGCAAAACACGACTTTTCTCTTCTGATTACGCTGAGCATGAAAATAAAATGTTTTCCAAAAGACCTGGCTTTGGCTGTCGTGAGGAAGGCCAGGGACTTGTTCAAAACTCTGATCGACTCTCTGAGCAAATGATTCCAGTTTTTCAAAACCGTAATTGCCTTCCAAACGGCTCTCGCTGCCCACGAATGATATGTGCTACTTTTCTACACATAGCAGCAGCAAGGCAGGACAAATCCAGCTCCCAGACTGGCTGTTTGCTTGATATTAAGCTTCGCCAGTCCCATATAGGTCACGTTTCCAGCCAGATTTTGTGCTCATCTCTGCATTACACCTTGTAGCAAGGGGGGGAGAAAAGGGCTGCTTGACATCTTTTTGAAGAATGGCGCTCTTTAAAAAAACATAAGGGAGCTTTTTTTTCAAACACTATAATGAGGGGATTCAAGTCTGCAGGCAAAACAGAGCTGTTTGAAAAGACATTAGCCTCGAAACCGCACTGTGCCAGAATAGATCCGGCTACGTCAAAATGTCGCATCTGCTTTGCCATTACTTTTCACGGACTAAAATCGTTGGCTAATGAAAGTTCTAGCTGACATAATTTCAGCACCTGCCGATGGAGACAAGAGGAGTTCCTGGCCCTGAGAGGTGCAATAGAGGCGAGAGTGGACACGTAGTCTCGTAGCACAGAAATTCCAAAATAACAGCAGCCGTGGCTCTTAATATCCTACCGTTGAAGAAGAAGTTATTATTATTATTAAGGTTATTACCTTAATCGAGTCTCGTAATAACGTTGTCATTGAGGCTGAGCACCTCACTCAAATCCTCATTTTCCTGATGAGGAAACCGACGCTCAGCAAGGATCTGCGGGTGCTGGGTGTCTGCAGGTCACGGCCGTAGAGAGACACAGGGGCTTCCTGCGAACTCTGCCCAAATACCCGGCAGACTCAGCTCTCAGCAGGTCCCGGAAAGACTTAGGGAACAGCCGCCCTCTCCAAATCTGTCTTGGGACAACATCTGTAATTTGGGAGTGGGAGACCGTTCCCCCAAACACCCCGAGGCTTGATCGTTTGTCAGAAGGGCTCACAGAACGCGCCCAATGCTGTTGTATCCAGGGTTATGATTTATTACAAGGAAAGGACTCAAGTTAAAAGCAACCAAAGGAAGGCAAAGCTTCCGTGGTTCCCTCCCAATGAGGTCGGGATGTGTTGCCCTTCCACGATCCCCACGTGACCGTTCTGCATGGAGCTTGCCAGCCGCGGGAGCTTCCCGAGTCTCAGTGTTCAGAGTTTTTACTGGGGCTCCTTGGTGCGGGCAGTACTGGGTGCTTGATTGCCCTGTAGTTGATGTCAGTTTCCAGGTCATCAGACACCACGTGATACAGCCCCCATACTGCCACATCCTTGGTCTCTCTGGAATGGTTCACCCCACCCCTAAGACTATCTGGGTCTGGCCGTCCCTGTACTAAATTGCATTATTAAGTCTATCCAATATGACCTAAGGTCCCAAACCAAAAAAGACACTCCTTTCAGGCATATATATTCTGCATATATTCATGTGTTCTGCATATACGTAGTGATTTTTTTTTTTGGAAAGGCTTTTCCAGGCAATGGAGGATGGAGGAGGCTGAGAATTACAAGCTTAACTCATGTAAAACTGATGAGGAACCGTTAGATCAGGAGCTTGGGTGTCCCAGCATAGGGCACCATCACGAAGCAAATGGCATATCACTCATACTAAAAGCAAGAACTTAAAACTAAGATTCGATTCGACTCAAAAATATTAAAATTTGTAGAAAAAAAATACTCCATTCCCAGGAGTCAAAATCCTCTTTCTTTCCCTTCTCTTTTTCTACCTTGCCCACTCTGGCTACACCCTGCCAAAATAGTAGCCTTGTCTTCGTTTCCAGTACAGACTAGTCTAAAATAAGGGACCGTTTTCTTCTGTTGTGACCCGTTGATCTATCCTGCCAATGTTTTGCACGTGTCTTTCCTAGTATCTAGTTTATATGTTGGTGCATCGTCTTTTCTTGGGAGTGTGAGACAGCATAGCAACTGTTTCAGGAAATGGCTTTGGAAATGCTACACACACACACACAGACTTTCAACTCACAGCGTGTTAGCAGCTCTCTTCTAGAAAGCTCTTGAGGGAGGAGTGACGTCTTGCTCTTTCATGGAATCGAGTAGTTTATTGCTTTTCCCGATTGGAGGACATCAGTCACATGAACTTGATTCTTCCAGAATAACGAGCTTTTATCTGCCTCAGAAATGTCAGGGGGAAGGATTCAGGAGTTTCATAAATGATGACCTGGCCTGGTTGTTACAAATTGCTGTTCCATCCGGAAGGCTCTGTTCCGGAAATGGCAGCCTGAGGAGAGTACCTGTAGAGGTTTTTACATGGCGCACGCCTGCTGATGCCATTCCTTCTGACAGG
>PITB01013639.1:15156-48718 GCA_004024585.1 Paradoxurus hermaphroditus | reverse complement strand
CTAGGAAGAGGCAATTTCATTCTTGATTAAAAATATATTTAACAATTTGCAAAATGGAATAAAAAGAATTTCCTTAATAAAGGACATCTGTCAAATTCCACAGCAAATGAAATACTAATTATGAGGGTAGAAACATTCTCATTAAAATCTGTGATTATTATGCATAGTATGCATGCAACTATATATCATTATGAAATAATTCCTCCACAAGTGAAGAAAATGACTGGATAGTCATCTTAGAAAACCCAAAAGAATATAAATACATACTATTAAAACTAATGAAAGAGTTCAAGGGTGTGCAAGGATTTTATGAAGAAAATTACAAAAACTATACTAAAGGGCATAAAAATCTAAGTAGAGAATTGTACTGAGTTCACAGCTTGGTAAAATTATGAGTAAGACACATTTTCTCTAAGGTAAACTAGAAATCCTATGCAATGTCAAAACCCATTGAAACAAAGAGCTAAGAGCAATCAAGAGGGTTTTGAAGAACAAGAAAGTGATAGGGCATTTTGTTCCTCTTACGGAAAACTGTACTAATTATAGTGTCAGGAGGGATGGACAAATTGACGAACAGAACTACTGTAGCATATGACTGATGTGGCTTTATAAATCAGCGGAGACAGGATGTGACTATTCAGTGTGATGCTTGGACAATTGGCTAATCATATGAAAAAAAATAAATTTAGTCTCTTACCATGCTTGTGTCTTATATATTTGCCACAGAGAGATGAAAGACATAACTATGAAAACTAAAAACAAAATAGGAGAATTCTTAATGCGTCTAAAGCATGAAAATATTTAGTATTTATAAATTTGACTGCTATAGATATATATTGATAAAATATACTAATTAGTAGCTTTTAATGATAAAACTGAGGAGGATAAAAAAATTATTTGACATGTGAAGAAAAGACAAGACAGTGAGATGTACTGTCATTTACACACTGTTTGGTATGATTTAAAACTAGAAATGTTTGGAAGATACTTTATTTCATATCAAGAATAGTCTTTATATCATATTTATCCCATGCACTCTATGTGGTAACATTTCTTTTTTATCTATAATTATCCTAAAAATTACTTTGCTAATTTGACCATAAAAATTACTACTTTCAACATATTACTAAAAGGTTAAAATTATCCCTTTCCAACATTAATCTTGATGCTATGTATACTGACTTGACATGGAGAACATGTAATTCATCTCTATCATTTTATTTTTATTTACTTTAAAAAGATTATTAATTTTGAGAGAGAGAAGGAGAGAGAGAATGCATGTGAATGGAGGAGGGCTGGGGACACAGAGAGAGGGAGAGAGAGAATCCCAGCACTCTCTGAGTTATCGGCATGGATCCTGACACAGGGTTTCGTCTCGGGAACAGTGAGATCATAACCTGAGCTGAAATCAAGACAGACAATTAACCTACTGAGCCATACAGGAGCCCCTCCTCTCTATCATTTTAAATTGTATATGAAGTCTTTGTTAGATAGAAAGTCCTTTTTTTCTACTTTTGATTAATTTTAATGTTAATTTAGATCTTGATATTATGTGTGTTGTTAATTTTAACTTTTTAACTTATTATTGAAGTATAGTTGACATATAAGGCATGCGATGTTATGTTATTTACAGGTGTGCATGTGGCATGGTAATTTAACAGTTCTGTATATTACTCAGTGCTCACCACCATCTGTTACCACACAATGTTATTACAATATTATTGACTATGTTATATTTAATCATCTCCATGACTTATTTATTTTATAACTGGAAGTTTGTACCTCTTTATCTCCTTCACCTATTTTTCCCATTTCCCCAATTTCTGGCCCTCTCTGGTAACCAACAGTTTGTTTCCTGTGTCTATTAGTCTGTTTCTGTTTTGTTCTGTTGGTTTGTTTTGTTTTTAAGATTTGACATATAAGTGTAATCATACAGTATTTTTCTTTGTCTGGCTTACTTCACCTAGCATAACACTAGGTTCACAGGTCTACCCATATAGTCTCAAATAGCAAGATTTCATTCTTTTATGGCTGAGTAATATTCTACTGTGTGGAGATGTATACATCTATATATTCACAGCTTCTTTATCCATTCATCTCTTGATGGGCACTTAGGACACTTAAGTTGCTTCCAAATTTTGGGTATTGGAACTAATGCTACAATGAGCATCTGTGCATATATCTCTCTTTGAGTTGATATTTTCATTTTCTTCCAATAAATACCCAAAAGTGGAATTGTGGGATCACACGGTAATCTATTTCTATGCTATATTCTTGCTTTTGTTGTAAGCCCCTTTTCTTAGATTCTGGGGGAGAAAAACAACACACTTCCCATCCTTTTAGTATTTTCTTTTTCTTTAATAGCTTTGAATTTTGTTAATTTTAGCATAACGTTAGTCTCACTAGCATAAATATTGTTGGCTAAAGGTTTTTGATGAGCTTTTATAGTCAATATATTAAATTAGACTTGCATGTACTTTTCTAGAACCACTCTTTGGAATGTTTGGGATTTTTATCACTTAGTCTTCTTAGCTTTGAGTCTTGTTTCCACTCCTTGCAAAATCAAGATTCTATTCTTTGTTTAAAAACCTATGTAGCAGCTTAGATTAGAAGATGGAAAGAGAAGGATTCCATGATCTTAATAAAAATGAAAAAGAAACTAAATGAAAAAATATTGTCTAAAATATTTTTTAATTTATTTTCTTTTTTGATAATGAAAATGCAAATTGATCAATCAGAGGAAATACAAGATGCGTGTTTTAAAAGTAATCTATCTTACTTAACTGTTTATTCTCCATAGTGTTACAGGGGAATTAAAAAATTAAAAAATTCAAAAATTTTTTAAAGTTGGCTTTGTTCCCTGAATGATATCTATAGCCCATAAGCATGCTTTTGTGGGGTATACAGATAAGGAACTGGCCATACATTTCAACAAACTTAATTTTAAATCGAGGGTTCCAAAGAAAATATATACTTAGGCTTTTAATTGTTTATTTCTAAGAAAACTAAAATTATAACCTTTTTTGAGAAGTAATTTCAAAATAAAATCTTATAAAGAAGTAATTAAAATTTAAACAAGTCCTTAAATACCCAAAGCAGACATTCTAAAAATAGCTTTTGTTTAAGGAAATATAGATATTATCATTGCTAATTTATTCCTGTGCCAAAAAGATAATTATATCTGATACTGGTGTTGACAGAGTTAGGAATGAACAACCTACTTATAACTAATGGAATTTCTACAGCTCAGTTGATTCTATTTCTGAATATAACCATGAATCTACTCATGGGTCTAATATTATCAAAAATTATTTGCTCTAATGTATGAGAATATGTATTCTTATAGACAGCATTCCTTTTACATTTTATACAACCTACCATATCCAATTAACAAATAAAACTTCATACTTGCACTTGAACAATTGCAAATGGAGGTGATTTGAGTTGCTATCACAGGCTTCAGTTTTGGGAATTCACCTAGACTCTCTTAATGTTTTGTTTTTTCCTTTTTTTCCCCCTTTGTGCCACTGAAAAACTGTAGATAGTTAACATGAAATGATTTTTTACTACTAAGCTTCACTATCGTTTCAGAAAACACTGGGTTCTATCATAAACTTAATTTTGTTATTCTCAAAAGTTATAACGTGTACATTTGGGTATATAACTTTATCTACACATACGTAATACATATATCTGTAAAGAAGTTCCTTTCTTTCAAGAAGTTACTTAAAGCTTATTCTACTGATAAATAAATAAATATATGCCTATAAGTATTTATATATTCTCATCTTTTTTTAAAATGTTCATTTTTAAGAGAGAGACAGAGAGACAGAGCTGTCAGCACCAAGCCTGACGTGGGTCTTGAACTCGTGAATGTCGAGATCATGACCTGAGCCAAAGTCAAATACTAAACCGACTGAGCCACCCAGGTGCCCCTGATTCTCATTGTCTATACCCCAATGACATATAGGTAAGGGATATTCCCGTGCTAATTTTAATGTATGGAGATAATTCTGATTTCAGTAGTTCCTATATATATAGGCACTTTCTGTGACTAGCTTGTAATCTCTGTATGTTGTAATGAATGCAGTAATGTGAAAAATAAATACATGTAAATTTTCACAACTTGTATGTTATTTATTATATGCAAATGTATATATTTAATTGGCGTATGTTGATATACGATACTTTAAGAAACAGAAAAGAAAAAAAATAAAGACAGACAGAGACAGAGAGGAGGGAAGACAAGGAAATGAAAAAGAAGCTTCAGGTTCCTTATGCCATGAAGTTATGTGATTGTTAATGATGTGTCAAATTTTATTTACTGAAATATGTGTCTATTCATCAGTAGCAATAAAATTTTCATCGGAAATCATTAATATGGGAGATTCCATGTAAACCTTTCAACTTTTTCTCTTCATATCTCATTATTATGGAAAATTTATTTAAAATAAATAGTAATTTGCCTTATATCACTATATGAGGATGTGTGTGTGTACATATAGTCACCATGCAATATAGTAATCATTTCAAAATGTTATATCAAAAACTAGAAATCATAAGAGCAGCACTTGTTAAGGACACATGAAGAGTTGTTTTGGTCACCATGACTTGTTTGCTTTACTGCTGGTAATCAGATAAATGCTGTCACATGATAGGAAACATTAAACAAATGATCTTGGGTAAGGTTACGTACATTCGTACAGTAACCTCCTGTCTAAGTGAATAGTTAATTGGACACCTGTGTGAAACCCTATTGAAAAGTGGCAGTTCCATTAAGCCCTAAGTCAATAAAAACAACATGAGCCTAATTTGTTTTTATTACTACACAAAAGGAAATTATAGAAACATTTAAAATCTGCATGAATTCCTCATAGGATATAAATATGCTTACTTGTCTCTCCTTTTTGTTTCTCGAGCTTGTAACCTATGTTCTTCACGGAGGCTTGTTAATATTCAGGATTGGTATTTTTGCAAGGTGAGATTTAAAGCAAAATATTTGGAAAGCTGAATTCCCAATCTAGTGACTGCTGGGACCAAAGAGACTGTTCTTTTCAGAATTTCAGTCATAAATCTTTCACTCATTGAATATTGCTGAGGGCATAGGACCCGATAGAAGACTCCTAGGGCAGAGAGAGTTCAACAGTTCCCTGTTCTCTGATGCCCTGTCCCTCCTAAATCTCTACCCACTCTAGTTCCATATTAGAATTATTTGAAACTGGAGGTAAATTAAAGATTGCTTAAAATGCTCAGATATAAGTAGGATGCTGCTATTTATTTCAATTTGGATATTCTATAGCAATAAGCAAAATAATTTAATTATTTTAAGTGAAGGCATATTATATAGTAGTTAACAGGGTGGGCTTTTAAGACAATCTCCTTGATTCAAATTTTCTACCAGAGAGACAGCTTTTTTCATCTGTAAATTGGGGAAATAGTAATATCTACCCCTCAGGATGATTCTAAGAATTAAATGAATTCATATGTGTGCCTAAGACAGTATCTGCTCATTATAACCACTATTTAATAGTATGATATTTATTATTACCTGAATTAGTTAAATAAACTCTTTGACTGTAACTTATAATCTCAATAGTTTGTTAGCAAACAGAAATATTTTGCCTAATATGAACATTTTAGGCCAAGATACAGAACGGGAAAATTAACCATTTAGATCAACAATGTTCCTTTTAATAGAAGGGGTTTTTTAATTATTTTAACTTACCAAGCAATTCCAAGTAAGCAAGTAATTTTGTGGCTGTAGGAACTGCCTAAATATATAAGCACTCTATGGTTCATGTAAAAAAAATAGAAAAATATCTAAAGATGCTAAATAATACTATCATGTCTTCTTGCCTTATTGCAACTAAAGCCAACAATCTGAGTATGTACATGGAAATTGATTAGACATTGTTGGGGCTTTAAGTATTCTGGGTGTCTTAGCCAGGCAAGCGTCCAACTCTTGATTTCAGCTCAGGTCATGATGTCAGGGTTAGTGAGATGGCGCCCTGCATCGGACTCTGCATGCAGAGCCTGCCTGAGATGCTTTCTCTTCCAACTCTCTGCCCCTCCTTGGCTCTCTCTCTCTTTCTCTCTCTATTTCTAAAATAAATAATCTGAAAAAAATTATGAGAGCTTAAAATATCATACATTATCCTTGTCTTCAGAGGGTTTACAGAATGATGGGGAAAAGGCTAGTAAACAAAAGCATGCAAATTAAGTCCACAAAACGGAAAGTGGTTTACTCTGAGTTAAAGGTAACAAGTGTGAATAGAGACAGGAGAAATGAATTCTAGGTTGATAGCTAGATCAGAGATTTTACATTCCCTGACCCAGTATTAAGCCCTCTGCCAGTTTGGACCACGATTCATGATCAAAGGCTGCTGTGTTTCACAATGGCTTAAAAAATCAAGAACAGCATAACAGTGTATATTTGTAAGTTCCAATAAGTCAATGCATCTAGTAAGCCTTTGTCGGTGAAAAATACTCTGTGGCGTATCTTCATAGCACAAAGCAAACTGGAAGTGAGCACACTACAAATGTGACGGTTTAGATGTATAATATGTATTATTTAGTATAATTCATACAAATAGCATATACAGAAACATACGCATGCTAAGAAATTATTCCCCTTTTTGTTTAAAATCTTATCTTTTGGTCAAGTTTATGTTGTAAATAAAACAAGTTAGACCAGTGATAGCAAGGTAAGTAACATGAAAAAAATTCTAGAAGTATTGCTAATAAACTACTACACAGATCTCTGCACAAATTAAAATGTTAATTGCTGTGGTTTTATTTTAATTCAATCATCAATGGCTTCTGCCTTCAGTATCTGATAGAAGATATATAGCTTCTTCTCCCTGAAAACAAGACAAGATTTATTTTTGACTCAGGAAAGAATTATCAGCTGTTTTATGCACGTCGGCAGCATTATGATGATTTAAATGTCCTTGTCTTTCTGCTTTTCCACAAGATAGGAGATACATTAGCAAGTAGGATTGAATGGGAAAAAAAATCTTCCACCAAAATAGCTGCTTGAAGTGCTAAGAAAGCAATTAAACATCTGCCTGATTGAGTGGGAAGCAAAAGGGTCTTTCCACTAGGGTTACAGAGGAGTGAGTAGAAGCAAGAGAGAACTGGACTGAAGTGATGATGCAGAAGGTTGGAAGACAAAAAAAAGGGAAAGTTGGAAATTCCAAGGGAGCTCATGCAAGAGAAAAATCCTCTCCCATGAGGGTAGAGGAGGTAGGGTGCAAAATTCAGAAAGCCAGCTGAGTATGAATGCCAAGATATAAGCAGGTGAATCCAGAATTTTGAAGGTCATAGTTACTATGAGTGACACTAATGAAGAGAAGGCTCCAATCTCACTTTTTCTCTCAGGGCCCAATCTATTTTTTCCCGAGATTTTATACTTTGTGATTTTGCCAATAGGTAAAAGCTTGAAAGTATGTGTAAGCATGCCAGAGGGAAAACGAATACCCAGAGTCCACAGCATAAGCTTCCAAATTTAACGGCATGGAGCTACATTTTTCATCTGTTTTAAGTTAGAAGATAAACAAATAAACAAAAAGATAAATGTTGTAAAAAAAAAAAAAAAGAGTCTTAGGTATAATTTAGCAAGTGGCTCTAGAGCAGATTAATGGACGTCCTGAAATAACAAGTGTGACTTAGAAAGATCTATTTCACTGAAGCCTGAACAGAAAAAATGATGTGTTTTATTACTTTGAGCAATGAATAATAATAGTGATAATTCAAAGGAGTTGGATAAAGTTATTAAACCATCATCTTTTAGCTCACATCTATCCTCTGGACTCAGATGGTGAGGCTGGTACTCTGCATGTTAGATTTCTCCTTTCCTTCTTGTCTACCCGCCAATCAGAGATTGAGGGGCGGGGCTGGACTCCTTCCTGCTTGTCTTCAACACTTGTCAGCATCGCCCTGAAACAAACCCTTCCTCCCCAGAAGCATTCAGTTCAGGCAGTAGGGCTAGAAAACATGCAGAACCTTCTCACTAGGTTTCCTGTAAAGGAGGCCGTCCTCTGTTCTCAGAGACCTGCACCTCCACCCTGCAGGATTCCGTTTTCATGTTCTGCATTCTTGAAACAGCTACGTTTTCCTGTATAGTTATTCATTTTAGAGGATCCACTACCTCCTGTAGCCTTACCATGAGTGTTATATCAGGACTCTCATCCAGATTTTTTGGTCTTCTTACACTTGTTAAACTAGGTCTTTATATTAAATCACCTCTGTTAAATTTACTAGTGGAAGTGTTTATGTTAATGTGTGGGCAAAATAAGTAACATTTTAGAAATTAAAAACAAAAACAAAAAGAAAAAAAAAACAGAAACAAAAACGAAACAAAACACAACAACCTCACAGTCAAGAATCCAAAATAAGAAAAAGTAGAAACTACAAAGGAAAGAGTCAGTAATGTACCATATTTTCAAATGATGAACAAATTAGAGTATTAGCAAAAGCTACTTATATTTTCATATTCCTCGTTTGTGTCTAATCAATGGAATGGCATTTCTACACTGAGGACAGCCTGTCAAAGGCTTTCAAGATTCATTTATTTGGGTTATTATACGTTCAAGCTGCAAGCTCATTTCTCAAAGAGGAAGACTCAATAGGTGTCAGTGTTGAGGGGATTTAAAATTCATCCCAAAATTTATGACTCTCACTTCAAGGATGAAAGATGATTTCTGAAGCCAGAATAACAGAAAAAAATACTTATTTAGGAAAGAATCAAATCTGAGACCAAGCTTACATTCTTCCCCCCACAGAATAACTATAGTTATGTATCACTACAATTTTTCAAATTTGCATTAATTGTTCTATTTGAACAATGTGTATAATTTTTATAGTTCTAATTGTACTTGGATTTTCATAGTTTCCTTCATTAAGTTTAATAAACTGTTGTTACTGGCTTTTTAAAACAAATTTTCCCCATAACTAAAATGTTCAACTGTGTGCCAGTTTTATCTAAAGAATAGAAAGTTGTTACCATATTCCCAAATTTTTTTTGTTTTGTTTTGTTTTTAATACAATGTCTCTGAGTCATTTAAAGAGTAAAAATACTAGGGAACATAACAAGGTCATTCATTCTTAAGACAATCAGAATACTGGAGTTAGAATGACTGCTTTTGTTGGAGGAGGACAATGATCAACATGATCTATAGCATAGTTAATAGTCATATAGATACTGAAAATGAATGCAGAGCCCCATTTAACTATGGGGGTCCCACTTATCCGTGCTTTTGCATTCTTGAGTTTCAGTTACCCATGCTCTGGAAGAGGATGATTCTTCTTCTGATGTATATAGTCAGGTCGATAGTAGCCTACAGCTACATCATCATGCCTGCACTCTTCACCTCATGCCATCTCATCACATAGGTGTTTTATCATCTCACGTCACCACAAGGAGAAGGGTGAATACAGTACACTAAGATGTTTAGAGAGACCACATTCACATACATTTTATTAGAGTATATTGTTATGATTGTTCTAATTTATAGTTAGTTGTTAATCTATTGTGCCTAATTTATAAATTATACTTTATCATAGGTATGTATGTATAGAAAAAAAAACATGGTGAGGTATAAAGTTCAGTACTATCCACAGTTTTAGGCAAACTCTGGAGGGTTTGGAACACATGTCCTGTAGATAATGGAGAACTGCTGTTTTTCTTAAGCATACCTTTAAGGTATGTGTGTGGGGGGGTGTCATTGAGAGTTCAACATTTTGAAACGTCATCATTTTATTAAAAGAGCATCTGACACTTCTATGATACTTATCTCTATGAACTCGTACCTACTCTCCTTAGCAGCTAAGAGTAGAAATAATTCTAATATCCATTACGAAGCTCAGGAGACATGAAGGACAGAAGATTTTTCTACCAATCCTGTCTTTCAATTTTCTACATTTCTACTAGGATTATGATGATCAAATCTTCTACAAAGAATAAAATGATTATTAAACCTTCTAAATGAAATTTGAAAAAGTAACAATATCATAAAACTTTCACTTCAGATGCACTATGTTTTTCCCAATTATTCTTACATGCTTTTCACTGTAGCCTGCTCCTAAAACATATTTTCATAAAATATAGTTTTTCCACTATGAACTTAAGTAAAAATAAAATTATGCATTTAAAAAAACTAATTAAGTACACCAAAATGTTAATGACAACTTTTCTTTCTTGTTGATATTCTTGGCCTTTTCTGTTTCCTGTTTTCCAAGTTCTCTATAATAAATATGCATTACTGTTATTATCATGAAAATTCAATTAGTTAAAATGAATCTGTCTCATCACTATAAGGCCCAGTTTGAATAATTCAATAAACTTGAATAAGTTTCCTGTTCTCTACTATTTTCAGCATATTTTTTCTATAAAAAGATCATATTCTATTAATCTCTCATTTGGTGCCTTCTGTGATACAGACACCAAGTGGATTACACATGTCAGGATTTTGGGAGAGGAAATGCCTGTCCAAAAGATAATAGGATAGATAGTGTCCATGAAGGCCAGGAGAGCTCTAGACCCTAAAACAAGTCCAACCCCAAGTGAAGGAGCAAAGAGAGAGGGTTGGGTATCAGCATCCTAGACTGCTGAGCACTATACAGAAGATTTAGAAAAGCCACTAGGGTTTCCTTGACAAAGGAAGACAAGGCAGACAAAGGCTCATGTTTCTTCCAAGTACTGGTATGCTTTAAACTCCCTTCCACACTAAGTCATTGGTGAAAATAGTCTATGGGAGGTTTGTATTCTGCAAAAACACGGGAATGCATGTAAAAGTATAACAGCTTGGCTAATTTTACATTGTGTACTAAGAAGTCTGCAGTTGGCATCATCATGGTCACCACATAGCCAACATAGCTTCTTTCCCTAAATCCAGGTCATTTTTATTAACTCAAATTTGATTGACCCTTTTTATGAGTATTTATTATCAATTTTTTTCCTGCTGATATAAATGACCTGCGGTCTTTGTTTTATAACTTATCCTTATAGGGCAAATTCTGGATTCTTGAACTTGCATTTACATCTGATGTAACACCTTATATTTTTCATCGTATACAATGCAACATAATATTAAATGCTGTTTTGTGCTATATTTAACAACAGATTGGTAATAAAACAATAGTTTTATACTGTTTTTTGGTTTACAACTATTTCATATGTGTTATTTCTTTGAGTCTGTCCCAAAAAATGCAAACAAAAAAGGAAACTGAGCTCGAATTGACCTTATTTATGTATGAAGAAAGTTTAAGTGAGTTCAGATAGGTTAAGTGATTTTACAAGGTCAACAGTTACATAAAATCATAATTATGTATGGTTTATTATTATAGCTCCAGCTAGAGTGCAATTATTTTGACCCTTCCTAACTGAAGGAAGCTTTGCCTTCCTTATGGAATGAAAAGCAACAAATATTTATAATACTGTGACAGTATCTGAAAATCTTTCTCATCATCGCTTCTGTGAATTTTTAAAAAGAAAAACCAACACAGCAAAACTTGTCATTGTTGATAGTGACCTTTCACTACATAAACATTACTTTTCTGAGTTTCAAACGTGACGTTAGGCACATAATTATAATTTTAATTTGTGTGGTTCCACTGCATCAGGTGAGATAGTATTGTTATGTTCCATAATGCAGTACAGGAAAATCTAGAGTGATGCGTGTAACAGGGTAAGTACTCAAAAGTGTTTTGTAAACCAGTAAACTTACAAAATAAATTTGTGGACCGAGATAATTTCTATAGTGCTTCAGAGCATTTGTTAAGTTATTATACAGAGAGCCCATGCATTCACTTTTTTCTGATTGAGTCAATTTATAAAAATTCAGTTAGATATAAAAAGATGTGGGAGAATTAGGTTTAATACTCTATTATTAAATTCTAGTTGTAATTAGTTGTGGTCAGAAACCATAGCCACCATAAACGGTATTTCTACAGTATTAATTATCTCCAAGATTCATTAAATGTATTGTTTGCTTTTTTCCCTTATTTACCCATTCTTGAAAAAGAAATATTTCATTTGAACTTCAAATGAACTTCCAAAAAAACTATTGATTTACATTGGTTTTACTTATTTGTCCTTATCATTGTTGATAATTCTCCTTCATCAGCAAAAAATCCACAAAATTAATGTGAGTGGGTCACAGCCCATTTTAGATCTAATAGCAGCATTAAATCTTTTCATCTTTATTCTGTTCTGGTTTTCCATTAACTTCAATTCTAGTTACTTAACTTCCTAAATTAAGGATGTGCAGAAACCTGAATCACTATCAGACATGTCAGCATCTCCCAGTTTGTTTCTTTATGTCCCTTTATTTCTGAAAGTTTCCTTCTTTGAATGGAGGGAGAAAGAGTGAATGGATACTAACCTTTCACCACATGTGTGTATATAGGTGAAAAGCACAGATGAATGACCAGGGTTTGGTTCTTAAGGACTCAAAGTCTTTGAGCCAAAGGAACAAGCAAGGTAAAATGGACTGAATGCCCTTTGTTTTCTTTCTGGATGACAGGTCTATTTTGTTTCACATGAAAATCCATGAGTAGGTCCCAGTTTGTATCACAAAACTTAACCTCATGGAATTTAAATCTACCAGGATGATCTTATTCCATTCTGTTGTTAGGCTCCGGCAGTCTTTGTTTGGGGTAGAGATGTGAGAGCCCGTCTCTCTTTTTGTTTTTATAGGCGTTTTGGTTAGAATTTAAGTTGCATCAGGCTGTCTGCCAGATATCAGTTTAAACTGAGCTCTGAATATTGCTTTCTAAATCTGAAACATAATACAAGAAGAAATTTCATTTTCAGTATTAAGCATAACAATTTTAAATGTTAATACAAAAACATTCAGTAGAATTTTCCTCACAAATCATAGGAGTGTAATATAGTGAATCCATTGTATCATTTGATCTAGATATCTGTTTTACTTAGATCAGCTTTTCAGAGGTAATGAATAAGCTTATCATTGTTGTCTCATCTTCCCCATAATCTTTTATGGGACTAAGTAAGAGGCTTGACAGAAATATGCTACGGTTGAAGGAGTAAATTGACTTTTTGTTGCAATAGTGTTATTAATTAATTCTACATGAAATCCTCTTTTGCTTTACTTTTCAGAATATTTAAATAATAGTACATAGTACACACAATAATTATGTTTTTCTATTGTTCAAAATATATATAAATAATATTATAATTTATTTGGTTAAGATCCATTTTAAAATGGTGTGCTTAGAATTGCCAACAGCAAATGAAATTGACTTCTTGCTTACCAGAAACCCACCGCCCCCCAACCTTTTTTTTTAAAGCAATGCTAATTATAAGTCATGGCTTTAGGCTTTACAAATCTTTTAAAAATACATAAATTATTAAATGATTTAACAATAGCTTTTCAGGTTTTTGGAAAATAAAAACCAAATCAAACAGAAACATAAAGCAAAACAAAATACAGTTTTTAGGAAATAAAGAGTCATAACAATGATTGATTTATATCTCACCAACAAATATTTTTTGCACTCCTACTATTTTGCAAATAATTAAGATTTCAAATACAGCATAGTGTTAACCTGACCACATAAAAAGAAGATAAATGAATTAAAGAACACCTGACACCTTATTAAATAGAATATTTAATACAGTTCTGAATCTAGAGAATATGACATTATTAAAATATTTAATCTAAGTCCTCAGATGAAATGATTATGGTGGAACATTATGCATGCACAAAATGCAAAATAGTTACTTTTATTCAGACACCTGTTTAACAGAAATGACACTTTTACAAAATGAATAGGACTGAAACAGGGTTAGTCTTCATTTATTGTTCCTCTGTTCCTTTAAAACTCTTTGGCCACCAGGCTGGGGAAGGGATACTTCTCAAGGAAATCAGTGAAGAATGAAGGAGGTGACTTATGTTTCATGTTGCTATTTTATTTGCTTTTTTCAATTAACCCCTTTTCCCCTCAGATCTTGCTGTCAGAATGATTATGTCCTATTCATTATCATCAACTAACCCACTTAGCCAGCATTTTTGTTATGATATTTTAGGATCTCACTCAAAATTATTCTTTGTAGAAAAATCCATGCATATTCTTTTATGTATTCCATATAATAACCTTTTCATGTAACATAACTGATTTAATTATTTGGGTCCACCTAATTGAAATTTAAATATTTTAGGTAATTATGGAATATAAGAAATATAGCATATAAAATCTTATATTCATAATTGGTAATAGTATTAAAATACCTTAAAAACTTATCATATATTTTCCAATCATATTCTTCTTTTCTGAATATGTTAAAAAGCAATTGAAATATTTAAAATTATCATGAGATTTTCATGCATATCAATAGACCTAAAATAACAGATTATTAGGTCTTCTGTTTTAATTTAAATATATCTTGTGCAGAATTAATGTGCCAGTTTCCATTCTCCACCAAGATTTGGTGCAGATACTATTACTGTTTTTTTTTTTTTTCAAGTCTATGTGTACTAGGCTGACTAATGGCTCCTCAAAAGATATCTATGTGCTGATATCTGGAATCTATGAATATTACCTTATATAGCAAAAAAAGAGTTTTGCAGATATTTACAGTTAAGTTAAGGATCTTGAGTTAGAATTCTCTGCTTGGCTAATATACTTCTTCCTCTTCTGTCTGTTTCCCACTGAGTCTCTGAAGACACACATGATTACATTTAGGACTGACCTAGATATCAAGGATAATCCAAGATATTCAGATAAAGGATACACATAGGCCAAGTCCAAAATCTGAGAGTACAGTAGCAGGCTATAGGTCCAGGGAAGTGTGGATGTTGGAGCTAGCATCTGAAAGCAGTCAGATGACAGCATTCTCTCTTTCTTGGGAGAAGTCAGTCTTTTTCTTAAGGCTTTCATCTCATTGACTGATTGGATGAAATCCACCCATGTGATGGTAGGTCATCTGCTTTACTCATATACAGATTTGAATGTCAAAAATACATTCGAAGCAACTTAACCTTCACCTAAAAATACCTTCAGTGTGACTTTCAGATGGGCTTAACCAAATATCTGGTATCATGGTATACCAGATATCCTGCTACAGCCAAGTGGAGACATAAACTGTGCAGTCACAGAAGGCAATTGAACCAACAAAGGAGAAAATTAATTGACCACAAATAAAGGAATGATGACAGTTACTAGAGGATGTGAGAAACTGATTCTCCCTAGAGTCTTTGGTGGAAGAGCATCTTTTTCCTTCCCTTGATTTCAGCCTAGTGATACTGCTTTGACTAATATCTGTCATGTCTCTGAATGTAATTGTCTCCAGATAGGTAGATTTAGGGCTTAGTGTAGAAAAGTCAAATATGTGACCAATGAGTGGTTAGTCTAGTTGTCATTCATACTATATAAAGGAATCATTAAAAGAATTCCACTTTCCTTGAAGAAAATATATAATGATATTAGCTGAAAGAGCAGTATCTTTTGAAATTATATTTTAAATGATTTCTCAGTGAAATAAATTCAATTTTATTTTTTTAAAGCTATTTAAGTTTGTATGATATCTGTAATTTTGGTTAATATTTTTATATTTGTTAATTTACCACTTTTTTTAAATGTTTATTTATTTTTGAGAGACATAGAGGCACAGTGTGAACAGGGGAAGGGCATAGAGAAAGGGAGACACAGAATCGGAAGCAGGCTCCAGGCTCCGAGCCGTCAGCCCAGAGCCCGATTGCGGGGCTCGAACTCACAGACCGCGAGATCATGACCTGAGCTGAAGTCGGCCGCCCAACCTACTGAGCCGCCCAGGCGCCCCTAATTTACCACTTCTAACATATTTATACTTCATAGCTAAATGTAAATAAAGAAGGTTGGCATTTTTTCTTCTTAGCCTTAAAATTTGTTAATACAAAATTAATTAAACTATCTCAAGAAACATATTCAATTATTGGCTTCCAAATTAATACAATTTATTTAAAATTAGAATTGGATGAATGGAAAGGTATTGATGCATTTAAATATTGTTACTAAATCATTACATAGAAAATTAATGAAAACCACTTATATTGAAAATATATTTTTACTTCGATAAACTTGTTTCTCTACCACTAATACTTTCTTCAATAATGTGAATTTTAATTTGCATGATTTATCACTCTTTAACATTTATTTGCATGATTAATGAATGTTCTGCTGTGATACACATACTGATTTCTGAAAAAAGTGTTGAATTTATCATGATGAGAAAGGCAGTGTATTAGTTTCCTGTGGCTGCAGTAGCAAATATTGATAGATTAATGAATGAATTATTAGTAATTTACAATTTTACAGAATTGAAATTATTATTTTAGAGTATAAAGAAATCTGAGTCAATATGTTTTAAAGAATAGGTCATTTGTTAAGAAGTTAACTATATTTCTGTATATTAACAAAGAATAATTCAAAATTGAAATAGAAAAAGAACTACTTATAAAATTATCAAGCACAAAGAACTTAGGGATAAACTTAATTATATACAAGTTCTGTACAGTGAAACTATTAAACATTTCTGAGAGAAAATAAAGCTAATCTAAATAATACAGAAATACACCGTGTTCATAGATTAGAATATTCAACACTGTTGTTAATTTTCTAAAATTCATCTAGGCTCAGTCAGAATCACAGTAGTCATTTTTGTGTACATTGTCAAATTGTATATAAATTTATATGGAAATTCAATGAACTTATTAATAGACAAAAATTTTGAAAAATAACCAAAAAGTTGAAGAAGTTAAACTATTTGATTTCAAGATTTAGTAGAGGGCTCCATCAATTAAAATAGTATGGTACTGGCATAAAATAGAAACATAGATCAATTGAAGAAAACTAAGAGTCTAGAATTAGCCTCAAATAAATGTAGTCAATTGACTTTCAGCAAACATACCAAGTTAGTTTGATACGAAAAAAACAATAGTCATTTCTACAAATGGTGCTGGGGCAATGGGCTTACCATGTGTAAAAATATGAGCTGCAAATCTGACCTCATATTATGCTCAAAAGTCAACTCAAAATAATTCATAGATCTGAAAGTAACAAAAAGATATAAATGAAAACATATGTTTCCCTTCACACAAAAGACTTGGATTTTAAGATTCCTAGAATTTTTATTCATAATGGTAAAAACTGGAAACAACCCAAATTTTGTTAACAAGTGAATGAATGAAAAATTTGTAGTATATACATAAAGGTAAATATTATCCAGCAATAAAAAAATATTGATACATGCAACAATATAGGCTTATCTAATAAATATTATGTGACATGAATGAAGTTGTGCACTAAAGACTACATAATTTAAGGCTGTGTTTGTGTCATATTCTAGAACTAGCAAACCCATAGTGATGGAAAGCAGAGCAGTGGTCTCCAGAGTGCACGTAGAGAGAGGGAATTCACTGTGAAGGAGAATAAGGTAACTTCATAAGGTGAGAGCAGTTTTCTATAACATAATTATGGTGGTGGTTACACTACTGTATATGCCAAAATTGTGCAGTTAAAGTTGGTGAATTGTATTGTATGTAAATTAAAACTGTTTAAAAATAAACTAAAATAAAATGTTTTAAAAGAATCTTGCCATAAAGACTTAGATTCTTTAAAGTATGAGTTCTTCCATAACAGGTATGTCCCATCAAAGAGCAGCACAAATAGAGGAAAAATAGAAGTTGTGAAAATCCCCCTAGGCAATTTTATGATGCTAGTAATATGCTGATAACAAACCAAATGAGGATACTATGAATATATAAGCAGAAATTCACAATCTTACAGTACTAATACATGTAATTATAAATATGCTAAACAAATACATTGGTATAGAAATGTTTTCAAAGAAAGGAGTTGGCTGTTCAAAACTTCTATGATGTTAAAGAATGAACAGGGGTTATTATATTAAAAGATTAATGAAAAAAATAATTTCAGTAGATTAAAAACTACTTGATATATTTTAATATTATTTTATGATAAAACTCATTTGAAGATATATATATTTTTAATTTTTTTAATGTTTATTTTTGAGAGACAGAGAGACAGAGTGTGAGCAGGAGAGGGGCAGAGAGAGAAGGAGACACAGAATCTGAAGCGGGCTCCAGGCTCTGAGCTGTCAGCACAGAGCCTGACGTGGGGCTTGAACTCACTAACTATGAGATCATGACCTGAGCTGGAGTCGGATGCTTAACCGACTGAGCCACCCAGGCGCCCCTCATTTGAAGATATTAATAGAACTTTCTTAAACTGATGTTTGGTAACAAGAAAATTATTGATAAAAATATGATAAAGTAATGTTCTTGATAATATTAAATGATGAAACTTTAGAAGAATTATTTTTAATCATGTATAAAATATGCATTCCTGCAATCCAACTTCATGCTACTAATTCTATTCAATTTTGTAATTGAAATTATAGGAGAAAAATACATTAATAAGTAAGCCTTATAATAATTATAGGTAAAGGAACACAGCCTTCTTCAAAATTAGGGCTAATTTAACATATAGCCCTAATATGATCTACAAAGATCATATTACAAACAATAAAATAGACAAATAAAACCAGACAGGCAAGCCTGATCTCTTGAAGGTAACGTTTAAGAATACTCAAAATGTAATCTACCAAGTGGAGATTCAGGAAATGGTGTCAATCTAAAGAAATATAAAGATGACTAAGTGTTATCTAACAGATAATGGACCACATCTTCACACTGATTAAATAAAATAGCTATCAATCCGGAGTTGTATAATCAATGAAAATAGCCTTAAAAATGAGTCGAAATAAATACCCTTCGACTGAGAAAATTTGAGAGCAGCATACACACACTAAAGGAAATAATAATGAAAATATATTCTTCTAGGACAAAATAGTAAAACGTGAATACATAGATTCATATGAAGAAATAACAACCAATGGAACAGAGAAAATATGACAATAAACCTAAATGAATATTAACATAATACAAAAATTATAATATCCTAAGGGGATTAAAATACATTTACAATTTCAGTAACAATAATACAAAAACAGAGAGAGAGAAGTAAATGCATTTAAAGTACTTTTAGAATTTATATCAGACTTAAATAAGTCAAAGCTGTATCTTAAATACTACTAAAAACAGTAAATCAATGCATAAATAATAGCTCATTGAAAGTAAACAGAACACATTTATCTTTTCATATGCCGAGTTACAAATCTTTATAACCTTGAAATGATTTAAATAATAAAGGGTAAACACTCTCATAAAATTTTAATAATATAAATTTGAAAACAATATGACATTTAAATATCCCAAATACTGAAATTTGGGAAATTTAAGATTATGAAAAATGCATTTAATTAACTCCCAGAAAGACTAAAGAATAAATGGAACAAGACAAATTTCCAAAAGGAGAAAAAAAAAGACTAAGAAAGGGATATCATTTTGGGTTCTAGAGACTGAAAAAAAAAAAGTGGAGAAATAACAAATTAAATTTTTTTTTGTTTACGTTTTTGCTTTTTTTTTTTTTTTTGAATGAGAGAGTGACCGAGAGTGGGAGAGCGGCAGAGAGTAAGGGAGGGAGAAAGAGAATTCCAAACAGGCTCCACGCTATCAGCACAAAACCCAGAATGGGGCTCGATCTCACATACTGTGAGATTATGAACTGAGCTGAGATCAAGAGTCTGATACTTGACTGAGTCACCCAGGTACCCTACAAATTACCTTTTGTCAATAAATTTGACAACTAAGATGAAATGGAAAAAATCTTTCAACAAAAAAACCCCATAACTTACCAAAAATGATAGGAAATTTTCAACCATGTAGAAAATTAAAAGAAGTACACAGTAAATATCCATCAATAGTCCACAGTTGCTAATATTTTCTCTGTGTGCTTTAGTATATCTACCTAGACATCACCAATACATCAAAAATATTTTTTGTTAAGTGAGCACGTGAATGTGGATGCGTACAACTAGGTCCCAGAATCATCACAGTGCTACCTCTGAATGCTGGAAATACAGGTGATTATAACTTTTTATTTATGATTCTTTGGGATCATATTTTTAAATGACCCTGTTTGCTTTATCATAAAAACATTTGTTTCTATTTTGGAAAAAAAAAATTCAAAGGAGATAATTCTCCTAAAGCACTCAGCTCATTGTCTCACACTACCTCCATAAACTTTGCCGGATCAGCATTATGTCCCTTGAGAATAAATAATGTCTTTTCCTATCTCGTTTTGCCCTGGAATGCCAGTATATGAAACAGTGGCTGGCAATCTTTAAGTGCTCAATAACTATTTGTAGAATGAATGAAATATAATTATAGTTCCTATTAAGATAAAAAATAACGTATCTTTTGACAAAGATTATAGGCTTCTTGAGCAGTGGGAGGAAGGAGGCTTAAGTCTATTTTAATGAAAGGTTTGACTGCTCTTGACACCCTGTATTGCAGTGGCCCCTTTTGTAAGGTTTCCTGCCATGTGGGTGGCTAGGCCATCACCCTTCCAGGGCCTCAGGCAAGCTTGCCAATTTTTTCCTGGTAATTTTCCTCCATGTTCCTCATCTTTCTTGTGTTCCTCTAGCTTTTTGTCCCCTTAAGGTTGTTTATTGAGTTAAAATTTTAATATAATAAATTTTTCCTTTTTATATATGCAGTTCTATGATTTTTGTCAAACATATAAAATCTAACAACCATCACGAAAATAAAGATATAGTGTCTTTTCATCACCACAGATGAAAGTTTCCTCCTATTCCTTTATCAATCCACTTCCACATTCTCAGTTCCTGGCAACCACTGATTGACTTCTGCCTCTGGAGATTTGCCTTTGCCAGATGTTTTATGAATAGAGTAATCCACTGTTAGTAGTTTTAATGTTTAGCTCCCCCCCACATTTTAACACAGTGCTATTGAGATTCACCCATTGTCCCACATATCAATAGTTCATACTTTTCATTGTTGAATAGTATTCTATGGATGTACTGCCATTTGCTGATCTGTTTGCCTGCTGATGGTCATTAATGGTGTTTCCAGTTTGAGGATGTTATGAATATAGATGCTATAAACATTCATATTCAGGTCTTTTTTTTTTCCAAGTCTTTTTATGGTTATATATTTTTCTTATCCTTGGACAAATACACGGGGATAGAATTGCTTTCTAAAATACTGTGCATGTGTTCAACTATATATTACTGCCAGATGTTTTCCCAAATTGGGATAATGTTACTTCTGGGGAACACTGAAGCTGGGATTTCTAAGGCATACATAAGATACCACAGGGCTGATTGAAATATTCTATTTATTGACCAGTGACGCTATCGCATAGACATGTTCTTTATATTTAAACAGTACATTTTTCTTTATTTTTTCACATGTTATATATTTTTTTAATTTAAAAAGGTAAAATGTATGTCCTCAGTGAAGTTATTATGCATTTTAGATATTGAAAGACAAGTTTTGAGTTCTGTGTTTCTTATCTTCAGTGATTGACTTTAAGGTTTAGTGTATTCATTAAATCTAATACCTTATTCATATGGCAAACAAAATTTATTGGAGGTTTAAAACTATTTTGCTCAGCTTTGAGTAATAAGGATGATAAATAGCACATTAAATAATGTTACTTGTTTTGGTGTCTATTTCGAATGATTACAAAGTATGCCAAATATAGTAAAAATTACCTTGTGATAAATTTTTGACCATTCCAAAAATAATTGAATGACTGACCGTTGATTAATCAGATTTTTTTCTTCGGATCATTAACTTGTCCCCTATGTGACTTTTGCATCTTTTCAGTACACCGTAAGTATATGTTATCCAACAGATGTTCGGACATTTTTAAAAAGTCCCAAGGCTACAATAGTATTTTCTGGTTACAAATCTTCAAAAGTTATGCCAAGAATTTTTAATCCTCATCCCACTTTATCAAGCGATGACTTTAGCAGAATCACATTTAAGCTATAAACACTTTTTAGATCTCTTGTCTACATTGTTCACGTCAATCCTTTAACATTTTAACTAGTTTGCTATGAACTTTCATTAAATCCTATAACATATTTACTCAGCACTAGCCCTGTATATAGTTCAGTGTTAGTCACTGTAGGAACATAAAAGTGAGTTTATAAAAAAATCGTCAGAAAGAGCTAATGTTGGACCTAGCAATGTTTATGTCTGCTTGAATTTAGACAAGTATTTTTTTATATTCCTTTTACTAAGCCTCATCAAATATAAATGTTGATGAAACCTTATCAATTGATGGATCTACATATTCAATTGATAGATTAAAGACCCAATCACAGCAAGATGAAAACAAAAGGAAATAAAATTAATTATCTTGAAGAAAAATGCCAAAAGACGTTATTAACTGAAGCTAATTCATATCAAAGAGGTGTTTTGTTTTGTTTTTTTGGTGCTTAAGAGCTCTAATTTCATTTAGAGTCAAATTTATTAGAGATTTATAATGAAATATTTTGAAATACTAACCCACACAACAGAGTAATGAATGCCTGATGAAAATAAATATAATTGCTGACCATGTAACTCCCTCTGTGCACAGACGTGAATCTTCTCTCTGGTGTATCATGATTTGCTCATTCCTTTTGCACATTGCTTTAACCGAATTGATTTAATGATAACTATTTAACAACTTAATGAAGGGACCGTTTGCCAACATCAGATTCAGTTAAAATAACAAGGGTATTTATATTTATTGTATTTAAAATACTGATTTGTTTACAGTTCTGTACTTTAAAGTTATAAAAATATTGTTCTTCTCACTAAATGATGCAGTCACCTTCAATCAACTCCCTCATACATACAGATCATATCAACAATACTTAGCATAATGGCTAGGTCCCTCCAGGACCTGGTCACTCAACTTATTTGTCTTTTATGCTTCTAGAGACATGGACAGTGGTGACTTTCTCCATGTCTGTCAATTCTTTTCTTAAATCAACATTAAAAATCCTAATCAGATATTACATTTTCCAGAATGCTGCTCTCGGGTTTCCCTCATGTTTTCATCCTTTTGTTTTTAAAATATCATCACATGTTCCTTTTTTTCATGTTTAGATTGTAGCATATTCATTGGAATACCTCCAGGAAAAATAACAGTTCAAATCGCATAGATTCCAAGCATACCTTAATTTAAAAAAAATATATATTGATGAGAAAGAAAGGATTATTAATGGCAAATATAATAAAGTAGCATGTAATTCACCTCCTTTAGGATGAGATTCTGTCCTCATCAAGGGATGATGTCATACCTATAAGGAAATGTTAATCTGATTTTCAAATACAAGTTTTCCACTTGAGAAAGCTCCCCCTTCTTGCGCTATTTCAGAGAAATAATATTTTTTAAGCTTTTTGCCCCCCTCCCCATCCCTCGGTTGATTCCTCAATATCTGTCAGGAAAATAATTAAATAGGAAACTAATTTTCAATATTGAAAGGAGATGAAATCTGCTTTTTTGATTGGCTTACGGTATCTAAGATATAGCTTTCCACACATTACAATTATGTAATGTCATATCTTTCTTTTGGTCTCTCATTATTCGTTTCAAAAAAATATCCTGATTAAAAGAGAACACATTGATCTGATAGAATGCTAAAAGAGTAAAGTGAATTATATGCATGCCATAGAAAAGGGATTTTCTTGTATCTCTGGAAAGGTTTATATTAGAAACATATAAATATTCTGAGTCTGTACCACCACCCTGAATAAAAAATAGAATATCAATAGATTCATAGCAAATAATTTTAGAATAAACTGCATACCAAAGCAATTTGATAAACAGTTTCTTTGGAAAAACAAACAAACAAACAAAAAAAAAGCATCCTCCCGGAACCTGAGTTGAGCAAGCATATATTTTAGAGTTGTAAAAGAAAAGTGAAAAACAACGACTCAGGAATGGCCATCCTCCTTGGGTGTAATCTAGTATACACAGCATTTATATTTTCAACCATTCAATTAACAGATTTAACACGTTACTTCCTTTTAAGGCTTTAGTCACTGTATTTAGCACCTTGCCTTTCACACCTCAGCTACAGTACGCAAAATTTTACTCACTCTAACAGAAACAATCAAATCACTTCTCTGCATGATATAAAACCCACATAGATCAGGTTTCTTGAGTTAACACAGGGTGCAGACGTTATAAATGTTCCTCTTTCAGCTTGAGTCACTAATTAGAAAATCCCTGATTTTTCTGGAAGCCTTTTTGACTCACCAGGTGAAACAAAATCATATATCTCTATAGACTTTCAGAAAAGGGGTGGAATGGTACCTCCTTAAGAGAGGCCAGATCTGGGAGAGTGATTTGCATTATTTCTCTAACAATGGCTCTCTCAGAAGCTCTTTTGCAATGGACAGGGTTAAAATGGTGGCGTGGTATAGGGGTTAAAATAGTGGTGTGGTATATAGCACACTCCTGTTTGCTTCCATGTTCCCAAGCTTCATTATTTTGTTGAGTATCACTGAAGACTAGGACCTAAGAAAACTGGTTCAAAACCTGATGGTTTCTTTACAATGTATGAAACTTCTAACATTCTACTTAATTCTAAATAAGAATAAGGAAATGTATGTGCTTGCCTTTCTCCAGTGTAAAGAAAAGATCCTCATTACCCTTGCAAAGGCTACAAGGTATTTATCTATGGTATCCATTGAAGATTCCTTTCTGGGCACATACCTTGCAAATACTAATCAGATTATTTGTACTGTATTTGGATTCATAGTGAGGGTGCTGAAATAGATCAGAGTATGGTAGAAAAAAAAACATAAATGATTTGTTTGCACTTTTTTTTTCTTTTTTTCTTTCTTTTTTTTTTTTTTACTGTATTACCATTTCTTCTCGGGTCAATATCTATTTTTAATAATAATTTTACTGACCTAATTCATATAGTACAATACTCATCTATCTAAAGTATATAGTTTAATCTTTATTACATATTCACGGGTATATGCAACCTCCACTTTCAATTTTAGAACACTTTCAGTACTCCACAAAGAAACTCCTGCCTAGTATCTTGTCACCTCTATCCCCTATTCCCTAGCTTGAGACAACACCAAATTACTTTTTGTCTCTATAGATTTCCTCTCATGAACTTTCTGTAGAAATGTGATCATGTAACGTGTGATTTTTTTGTAGCAAACTTTTGCACTTAGCTAATGTCTAGGTTCATTTATGTTGTAGCATGTATCATTACTCTATTCCCATTCCTTTTTATGGCCAAATCATATCCCATTGTATGGCTATACCACAGTTGTTTGTCCATTCATAAACCGATGGACATTTGGGTTATTTCAAGTTTTTGTCTGTTAGGAGTGATGCTGCTATAAAGCTTTGTGTATTATTTTTTTCCTTGTGGGTATATGCTTTTAGTTTTCTTGGCTATCTGCCTAAGATTGGAATTCCTGGGTCATATGGTAACTCTATGTTTAACTGTTTGAGGAGCTGCCAGATGGTTTTCCAGGGTGATTGCACCATTTTACATTCTCTCCAGCAATGTATAAAGTTTCTGATTTCTTGACATCCTCACCAACACCTGTTATTATCTAACATTATTATTACAGCCATTCTGTGGATATGAAGAAGTAGCACCTTGTAGTTTCAATTTGTATTTTCATGAGGACTAATGATGCTGAGCAGCTTTTCATTTGCTTATTTGGAATTTGTGTATCTTTTTTGAAGAATTGTCTGCCCTGTCAGCTGTAAATGGGTATAATTGTCTTTGTATTATTGAGTTAAAACTGTTCTTTACATATTCCTGATATTAGTTCCATATTGGATATATATATGATTTGCAGATGTTTTCTCCCTTTTTATGGGTCTTTTTCCTTTCTTGGTGGTATACTTCAAAGCATAGAATTTTTTAATTTTGATAAAATCCAGTTTATTTATTATTTATTTTGTCGCTAATGCTTTTGGTGTCATATCTAAGAATCCACTGCCAAATCGTAGGTCATGAAGTTGAACTTTGTTGTTTTCCTCTGAAAGTTTTACATTTAGGTGGTTCATTCATTACGAGGTAGTTTTTTATACAGTGAGAGGTAAGGGTCAAATTTCATTATTTTCCATGTAGAAATTGAGTTGTCCTAGCTTGATTTGTTAAAAACATTGTTCTTGCCCCAGTTAATGGTCTTGATCCATGTGTCAAAAATCAGTTGGCAGTAGACACATGGGTTTGTTTCTGGCCTGTGAATTTTATTCTGTTGATTTATATGTTTATACTTAAACCAGCACTGTGCTGCCTTTGATATTATTGCTTTGTTTCATATTTAAAAGTAGGAACTAGGATTTATTTTTATATTTTAGATTATTTGTCTCTTCAGGATCACTTGTGATTTCTTAGAATTTTAGGATCAGCTTTTCAATTTTCTGTGAAGGAGGAATATGGGATTTTTTAAAGAGACTGCTTTGAATATATTGATTAATTTGGGGAGTATTGCCATCCTAACAATATTAACCTCTTCCAATTGATCAAAATGGTATATACTTCCATTTATTAATTTCTACTTTAATTTCTTTCAACACTATTTTGGAGTTTACAGGTTAAAAGTCTTGCACTTCTTGATTAAATATATTTTATTATTTTTGTTATTGTAAGTGGAATTCTTTTCTTAATTTTATTTTCAGACTCTTTCAAGTGTCTGGAAATTCAACTGAATTTATTTGACCTTGTATCTTTACAACTTTGTTGAATTAATTTACTAGATATTGGCTCTAATTGTCTTTTTGTGGATTCTTTAGAATTTTCTGTATATAAGATTATGTCAGCTGTAAATGGGTATAATTTCACTTCTTTCTTTCCATTCTGGATACTTTATTTCCTCATCTTACCTACTTGTCTGGGTTAGAACCTCTGGTAAAATGTCGAGTTGCAATGGCAAGAATGACATTGTTATCTTAGTTCTGACCTTAGAGGAGAAGTGGCCTGTCTTTCACCACTAGGTATCATGTTAGCTATGGGTTTTCATAGATGTACCATTATGAAGTGACTTTGGAGTTTCTTAAATGTTTTTTCTTCATTCATTGAGGGATCGGGTGGTTATTGTTTGCTTAAGGTATAGTTTGCTCTTCTTTTTCTAGGGTTTTATTGATTTGAGAACTTCATTCTTTGTTAATTAAAAGTTTTGGTATGTTGTGTTTTCACTTTCATTAAATGACAGTGATTTGTAATATTCTTTTTGATTTCTTTTTTGCCCCATTTGCTATTGAGGACCAATGGATCAATTAGATCTGTTGGTTGTTTAGTTTTCACATATTTGTGGGCTCCTCAAATTTTCCCAAATTTTTGAGTTCCCCAAACTTCTTTCTCTTATATAAACTAGTTATATCTAGTTCATTACATTGCGGTTTGAGAAAATACTTTGAATCTTTCGTAACTTTTAAAATTTATCAAGGTTTGTTTGGAGTTTAGTATATGGTCTATCCTGAAGATCCTGTGTGCACTTGAGACAATCATATTTTCTGTTGCTGTTTGTGGAGTGTTCTATAGATACCTGTAAGTTCCAACTGAACTATAATGGTGTTCAAGTCTTCTATTTTCTTGTTGCTCTTGCCTACATGGCCTATTCATTGAGATTAAGGTACCAAGCTATACGAACTATTATTATATTGTCTCTTTGCCTTTATTTTATCAGTTTTGCCTCAATATTTTGGTGTCCTGTTATTAATTGCATAAAGTCTATAATTGTTATTATCTTTCTGATTGATGAACATGCTTATCATTATAAAATATTCCTCTTTATATTGTGTAGCTTTTTTTAAGGCTCTCTTGTCTAATATTAGTAGAGCCACTATGGTTTTCTTACATAAGGCTGTTTGCACGATTATCTTTTTCCTTCCTTACACTCTCAAACTATTTATATCTTTGAATAAAATGGTTGTTCTTTAAAACAGGATATATTTTATTTTGCTCTGTTTTAATATAGTGTGACAATCTCTACCTTTTGTTTGGATTGATTAATCCATTCAGGTTTAATATTTTTATTAATATAGTTGGGTTTACAAATACCATTTTATCTTTTATTTTCTATATGCTAAATATCTTTTGGGTTTCTGTATACCTCCTGCACTACTTTCTTTTTGTTAAGTGAATATTTTATAACACAACATGTTAGTATCCTTGGTTATTTTTTATAGCATTAAAAAAAACTTTCTTACTGCTTGACCACATACATCATAACTTGTCAGAAACAGCTTTACATTTGCATAATTTTATTCCAATGAAATATAGAAATGTTACTCCTATATAGCTCTACCTCTGTTTCCCTTTCCTTGTGATGTTACTGTGCATATTATAATCTATAAATGTTACACACCCCAAAATAAGATGTTATAATTACATAATTTTATGTCATTTAAAGAAACTAAGAAATGAAATGAGAGTGAGTATATCTTTATAGTTTTTGTTATATTAATCTTATTTCTCATTTCTGTTTCTCTTCATTTATCCCTCTGATATTGCCATCTCCAGTCATTTCCTTAACCCAGTATAACATTGTTACTATGCTATGCATATTTGTAGATGTATCACATTGAATTTATTCTACTTGGAGTTTGTTAAATTTCCTGAATATGTAGATTAATATTTTTCAGTAAATTTGGGACGTTTCAAAGAACAGAATATCTTTTCTCCTCCTCTCTTTCCTTCCTTCCGTGCTGGTTCTCCTGTTACACTTACTAATGACCAGCACGTCTTTGAGTTATGTTAATTTTTTTACTCAGTCGTCTCTGTTTTTAAGTCGCATCATTTCTATTACTCTCATTTTCTTCTGCCTGTTCGAATCTGCCGAGTCCTTCTAGTTAATTTTTATTTTCGTTATTTTACTTTCTAATTCCTGAATTTCCGTTTTTTACTTTTATATACTATATTTATTGATATTATTTATTTGATGAGACACTATAATCATATCTCCCTTTACTTCTTTTATCATGTATTCCTTTAGTTCTTAGCACATATTTATAATGGTTACTTTAAAGTTTTATACATTAATTCTTGAAAGCTAGGCATTATTATAGGCAGTTTGTGTTTCTCCACCCCGGCCCCAATGTATAAGTCATCCTTTCTTTTTTCTCTGGTTGTATCATAATTTTGTGTTGGAATCTGGACATTTTTGATAATATATCATAGCAACTCTGGGTTCTGGTCACCCCCATCCCCTAAATTTGTTATTGTTATTCACTTCTTTACTTGTTTAGTGACTGATTGGATTATTTTAGTGAAGTTGATACTTCCTCTCCCCATATGGCAAATCTCTGATGTTGTTCCTCAGCGAATGTACCTTTAGAAGTGTTCACTGTCATACTGAGATATCTGTGGTTTAGGTAAGCCTGCCTTTGGCTGTTTCTTTCCCTGACCACACCGAGATGTTAACCTTCACTAATTACCGAGGGGTTGCTCTCTAATTTTTTTTTTTTTTTCAGTAATGCCCTGAGACATAAATTGATTCACAGTCTTATCCAAGCAAATGCTACTAGTTTTGAAGGGAAATTTCCCCGAGGTCAGAGCTTGATATTCATTCTAACTCCAGGAAAATTCTTCCCAGGTTTTTCTTTCTCCTTTTACCTTTCACAACCTACAATGGTTATACCAGTTTAGTTTATATCTTCAGTGAATCTTTCAATTTAGTCCCGATTGCCTTTTCCTACTCTACTGTTTGGAAGAGGGTCCTCATGCTTAAACTTCTCCATACTCTGTTGCAAATTAAGTCCAGTTTACTGGGCAACTTTACTTGGGGAAGGATTTGGAGCTCTCTGTTTTATAGCATCTACCCTTCAAACCCCAGGAAGAATCTTTGAAACATGGCTATAAAGCTAAGATTGGGGACAATAAAGTATTTGTCTCTGAGTGACTTTAGGAGCCGAATGCTTGGTGGTGGGTTGGGGCAGCAGTTTTATGTCTCCTTGGATTTGTTTTTTTGCTGTGGAAACTCCACCCCATAAGTCAGGGCAAGGGCCATAAGATTGAAGCCCCAGAATTTTCAGCAGTGTTGTACCCAAGATACAGCTTCCATAGAACGAGTCAGGGGTGAGTGGAAGAAACAGGCTTACCACACTCACTTGGAACTTAGTCTCACCAATAGATATCAGGGAGTAGGATGAGAAATCCTAATATTCTCTCTCCCCAAGAAGATAGCACTCTGACTGGGAGCTGGGTACAGGTGGAACCCTGTGTTTTTAGTTGAAACAGTGTGGAGTAGAGTTTCTCTCTCTGGCTGGAAAAGGGAGAGCATGGGTCTTGATTCAATTATCAAAGACTCTCTCAGTTCTTACTCAATTTATGTGGATGTATTTGAACACACATATATTTATTTATTATATACCTTTACGGCTATTCCAGAGAATTTTAAAAAAAATTGTTATTTTTACAATTTTCATCAATTTCACTGAGGTTTGGGTCTGTGGAGCTCCTCATGTTGTCATGTTTATGTTTATGTTTTTTTCCCTATATGGCTATACTTCTCAAACTGATAACAATAACCCCATGCATATTCAGTGCTATTCCAGGTAATTTGGCAGGGCCATGTGATTAAAGTTTTAGCATTTTCCTACCTCCTGATTTAATCCACATATATCAGAAGAAAATGTCTATATTAAAGTGAAGACATTGCGGTAATAAGATAAGATTCAGATCGATTTTAAATGTAAAGCCTAATACTTTGAAAAGAACCCTCTAGTAGTAGCCTACTTAGGTCAGCACCTTCAAACTCAATATAAGTTTGCATTTACCTACAGGATGTGTAGTGGGCATTAGGCAAGAAACCTCTCTGTCTATAAGCAAAGAGTAAATTTTTGTACTGAATTTGTCAAACAATACATTAAAAATAAGATTATCATTGACCTATGATTATATCTATTCCTAAGATTTTCTTGCGTAATATTACATAATAATTAATGTTATGTGCATAGCATAATGCATAATAAACTAAAAGATGCAATTTCTTCTTCAAGCCTTCTATACTGTAATGGAGACCATGAACCAAATAATATTTTACAACTTGAATTAAAGTGCAAAAGATATTAGTGTATTATAAACACATACAGTTTAACAATATCCACAAGAAGAATGTTTAATGATTCAATTCTAGTAAAGAAAATTCCATTAGTTCTAAGGCCTACCCTTTGCCCTCCACTTCTATCAAGATGTCCTTCTCAATCGCTCTTAATTTTTCTATCTTCTTTCTTCTTTTCCCTCAAGATTTGACTATGCAACTTTTTATGCTCACATAGTTTTAACTGCATTCTCAAGGCTAATTATTCCCAAAAGAACAGCTCTAATCTTGTCCTTTCTATCTCCCTTCATTCCACCAATCTAATTACATAGAGTGTTGTGTTCCAGAAAAATACTGACAGATCATTTTCCCAGTCGAGTTCTCCAACTATTAAAATGAATCTTACCCCTCACTTTCATTTCCTCAAACGATTGACTCTAGTGCTGAATTTAGCACAGCCTCTAAAATGAAAGTGTGCTAATGATTCTAGGGAACTATAAAACATGAAAATTACAAATATTTCAATACACTGCCAAGGGAACATAATACAGTACTCAGTGTATTGCCACTTGACAAATAGTTTCAGACTTTTAGGGTTTCTTATGAAGCTAAGATTAGTAGTTTGAAGAGCTATAATAGAATATCATGTACCTTCTTAATTCATTTTCAAGATACACAAATCATCAAGAAATCTGTTTCTGAGATGCTGATTCTGAAATATGTTCCTAGTGTGTTTTGAGAGAGTAGAATATTTTCCTGTGTGCCAGTTACCTTATTTGTAATCTTATCTTTGGCATTATATTTTTCTTTACACAAAATATATTTATCAACCTGGGTATTGATCATCACATTGTTTCTTGTTACAAATAACCAAACAGGCACAAATTCCACTAGATATTTTCTGATGTCTGTCCGGTTTCTTTTTGGTTTTTGTTTTTGTTTTTGCTTTTTTTAAAATTTAAACTCAAGTTAGTTAACATAAAGTGTAGTCATGACTTCAGAAGTAGAACCCAGTGATTGATTTCTTGCATGTGACACCCAGTGTTCAAACCAAAAAGTGCCCTCCTTAATTCCCATCACCCATTTAACCCATCCCCCCACCTACCTCCACCTCCAGCAACCCCCAGTTTGTTCTCTTGTGGTATGCCCATGCCTTCCCTTTAATTGATGTTTTGGTAGATTTTATTTTGAGCTGAAGTGCTTATTCCCTTGTCAGGAGTTCCAGCCTATCTATGGGACCTGATACATCCCTACCCCCAACTAAATCCCAAATAAAGTTGGTTAGAAATTATGCTTTAAGATTCTTAAAGATGAGCTCAAACTAGATGTGTTCCGCAGAAATTTGATTACCCATAATATTTAAGAAATAAATTCTTAATAAAAAAACTAAATACTTTATACCTTTGCAATGTATCTGTATGATTTAAAATGACATTTATAAAAGATGACTGTGTGCTAGAGTCATACTGAGAAGTTCAAATATCAATCCTATGTTTGCTGGCTACATGGATTTGAAAAAATTCCCTGTATTCTAGGCAGTACAATTTTCATTAAAATATATATAATAAAAACATGATATGCATGAGACTATTTTAAAGATAAAATATGATAATGCTTATAGAATGAATACTTGGTATTTTAAAGATAAAATATGATAATGCTTATAAAATGAATACCTGAATTGAGTTTTAACTATAATGAAAATTTCAAGGGGCTCCTGGGTGACTTAGTAGATTAAGCAGCCGACTTCAACTTAGGTCAAGATCTCACAGTTTGTGGATTCTAGCCCCCCGTTGGGCTTTGCACTGACAGCTCAGAGCCTGGAACCTCCTTAGGATTCTCTATCTCCCTCTCTCTCTGCCCCTTCCCCACTTACACTTTCTCTCAACGTAAAGAAATAAACATTTTATTTATTTATTTTTTATTTTTTTAATGTTTTTTTTTAATTTAGTTTTGAGAGAAAGACAGAGTGTGAGCGGGGAAGGGGCAGAGAGAGAGGGAGACAATCTGAAGCAGACTCCAGGCTCTGAGCTGTCAACGCAGAGCCCGATGTGGGGCTTGAACTCACAGACTGTGAGATCATGACCTGAGCCGAAGTTGGACACTCAACCGACTGAGCCATGCAGGCACCCCAGAAATAAACATTTATAAAAAAAAGAAGAAAATTTCAAGTAGTTTACCATGCAATAGGTGTTGGTTTTAGAAATATAAGTTGATTATTTCATGTTACTTTTATAGTTAAAACAATCAGTGAATTTTAACAGTAATACTGTTGTGTTACAGTCATTACAGTCATTCAGCTAATAATGTGGGAGCTGAGATAGGAACAGACTGACTCAATCATTATATTAATGAATATAACCAAGAACCCATAATATTTAAAAATAGCATTTACCGAGTGCTTAAAAAGTACTGGTACGGGGTGTGATTTAAGTACTTGTGTTTTAAGAACTCATAGGAACATGTCAGCTGCCAGTGTTTATTTTTCCAGAAAACAAAAATTCTTTCCTCCTTTCCTAGTGGTTCCTATTTCTGTGGTGGTGGTGGTGGTGGTGGTGGTGGTGGTGGTGGTGGTGGTGGTGGTGGTG
>PITB01013639.1:0-15056 GCA_004024585.1 Paradoxurus hermaphroditus | reverse complement strand
GTTGTTTTAATTTCCAGTGTCACTGATATATCTAATTCTGATGTTTGTTCTGTATCTTCAAATTGTGTTTTTTGACTTTAGTATACCTTGTACTTTTTTCCTTGATCACCAGACATTTTGTACTGGGTAAAAGCAACTAGTATGAAGAGGTCTTTGGTAACATGATGGTGAGGAGTGAAGTTTCAGTCTTTTGGCTAGCCTGTGCCTCTGGACAGTGAACTTCACAAATACTTCTCAGTTTTTGTTTTTTTGTTTTTCTCCCCATTGAGGCAAGCTAGCATGGCCGCAGCCAGCTGGATTTGAATATTTCCCTTCCCTCAGGTTCGTTTTGGATAATATCCTAGCATATTAGGTTCTGATTAACAGGTTTCTCCTGAGGCTGGTGTTGTTCAAAAGAACAGAGTATTCTGGCTTATTTCAAAATGGTTCCTTTCCCTCTCCTCCTGGGTAAAGCAAGAGAGGATTTTTCTCTGATATCTACTGTGGGAACCTGGTCTGTCTCCTAGAGGTACATCCCACAATATTGGTAGAAGAGGCTGGGGGGGAGGAGTCTCGCCGGACTGTCCACACTGAGCCTCCAATGATTCGTCAGTCGCAGCTTGGTTTCTCCCACCTCAGCACTGTTTCCCTCTGGAGTTTCTGCTCTGATAAGTCACCACACCTTGTATTTGCTTGTTTTACTCTCCAGTCGGGGATTTGTGGTTTTCCCTGTGTCCTCCTCTCTCCTGTGGATCTAAAATTAGTCATAAATTCTTTCAGTCAATTCAGCTTTTTCCCTGTTAGAATGGAGTGATGACTTCTAAGCTTCTTACATACAGAACTGGATGTAATAAATATTTTAAAATCAGATAAAATTGTTATCCAGTGTCATCTCCAAATTATTTTTGCTGTGTTAGGTCCTTTCCATTATCATATGACTATTTGAATGAGTTTTTTGAGTCCTACAAAACATCCTGCTAGAATTTTTATTGCATTCATGATATATTCGTAGGTCAGTTTGGGTAGGGTTGGCTTAATTATATTGTGAAACATGAACATAGTACATAACTCCATTCATTTAGCTCTTTTTTTAGTTTATTTTGGCAATATTTACCAGTTTTCAGTGTAAAAGTCTCACATATATTTTGTCATCTTTACCCCTAATCAGACATTTATTTTATATATTTTTTAAATTAAAGTATAGTTGTTACTTGATATTATTGTAAATCATATGGTTGCCTTTTTATTTAAATCTCAAATTGATGTAGTTAATGAATTGTAACTGATATTTGATGATTTTTATCATGCAATCTTAAATTCACTTAGTCTAGTACATTTTTGTTGATCTGTGAACTGTCAGCACAGAGCCCAATGCAGGACAGGAACTCAGACACCACAAGATCACGATATGAGCCAAAATTTAACGCTTAACCGTGGAAGCAGGCTCCAGGCTCTTAGCTGTCAGCACCGACCCAGATGTGGGACTCGAACCCACAAACCAGCCCCCATGAACCGTCAGATCATGACCTGAGCCAAAGTTGGATGCTTAACTGACTGAGCCACCCAAGCACCCTGAAACTACTTTCATTTTAATCCCAAAATAATCATTTTTTTCCTGCCATGCAGACTTTTCTTATTTTATGTATAATATAGTTGTAGAATTAGCAATCAATATTAATTACTAAATGTTTAAGAAATCATGACCTGTAGATTTGGGAAACATTTCTGTTTCATTAGTGAAACATTAGTGACCAAAGTCTTTGGATCATTTCTTCATTGATTTTAGGAAATGCCTATATGATATACTATATAATATATAAAAATGCCTAATAATATAGCAACTAACAGTTTCCTGAACTTTACATTGTACCCAGCACTGGAATAAATACTATAAATCAAAGCTTGTGACAGCTATTTAAAACAATAACAATAGTAATAGAAATAGCATAACTTATTCCCTTTAACATTGTGTATGAATTTCCTGGCATATAATGCCATGACAAAACTTCACAGTAACTATAAATTTTCTATATTTTATCTACTAATTTGATAGATGTTTCTCTTATAAACCAACAAAACTCCCCATATGAAAGAAGAAAATAGAGAGAGAAACCGTGATTGGGGAGGGGCAGAGAGAGAGAGAATCCCAAGCAGGTTCCACATGGTCAGTGCAGAATGCAATGCAGGGCTTGAACCCACAAACCATGAGATCATGATCTGAGTCAAAGTTAGATACTAAACCAACTGAGCCACCCAGGCACCTCAAGAATAGCACTCTTAATAATTAAATTAAACAATGATTCTTCTTCCAGAAGGATATCAGAAAGGTTTTAAGGATACATAAATAATATATTTATTTATTTATATGTGTGGCTTCAACCAAGAGAAATTTCCCCACCTCAGAATTGCTCATGGCATAGGTAATTTATGTTGGAGCTTAAACATAATGGATGAATGATTTATCCATTTTTTGCATGTGTTTGAATATACATGTGTATAAAAATGTGCATTTTAATATTCTAAAACTCGTCCAATGATAAGAATTTTGATAGTTCTCTAGTAGCACAATTAAATAATGCATAATTTAAAATAGGGGAGGGGCACCTGCGTGGCTCAGTTGGTTAAGCATCCAACTCTCAACTTTGGCTCAGGTCATGATCTCATGGTTTGTGAGTTCAACCCAGGCTTTGGACTCTGTGCTGACAGAGTGCAGCCTGCTTGGGATTCACTCTCTTTCTCTCTCTCTGTCCCTCCCCTGCTTGCACACACTCTCTCTCTCAAAATAAAAAAATAAATAGAAATAAATTTAAAAAATAAAATAAAATAGAGGAACTACAGTTACACAAACACCATGGGTGAATTTCATAAAGGTAATATCAGCAGAAAAAGCTAGATACAAAATAATGCATACTTATAATAATATATATAATATTGAAAAATATTAATATATGATACTACAAGGTAGAAGCCTCATTCTTTTTGGTGGGGTGTGGGGGTGGGGATAAGGTAATAGAGGTTGGAAAGGTTCTGGAAGAAGGCTTCTGGCAATAGTAACAGTCGATTCTTCATGTAGTTGTGATTACATGGGTATTCAGTTTGTGATAATTTATTGAGCTCTACATTTGTATTTTTTATATGTGTTACACTTGCTTTTTTAGAGAGAGAGAGACAGAGTGTATGCATGAACACGGGTAGAGGGAGAAGGAGAGAGAGAATCCTAATCCTAATCCCATGTGGCCCCATCTTCCTACCGGGAGATCATGACCTAGGCTGAAATAGTCAGAGGTTTAACTGACTAAACAACCCAGGGCCCTCAGTGTGCATTACACTTTAGTGAAATGTTTTCTCCAAGTTCAAAGTTCATGGATCTTAAGGTATATATTTTGTAATATAAACAGCTCATGGGAGACAAAAGAATATCTGAAAGTCCCTGTCACCTGCAGTCATTAATTGAAAACTTTAAATAATTGATGATTTCATAAACTCTAGAGTGTTGTGTTGACACAAGTACAAGTAAAACAATTTATCAGTTCCTTCAGTTATGGAGTTTTGGTCAGTGCAAATTTATCCACTTCAGAATGCACAAGAAGAACTGCGAGGTAATAAAACCATGAAGTTTTTATGTATTAGGAAATCTCTGTTGCTCTGCAGGTAGAAGTATGGTAAAAATTACTTGTCATCAGATTTAGAAACCAACAGCATGGATGATAGAATAGTTTCCTTGAGCAGTCTTTTCCTTGTCATCTGTTTGCTTTTGCTCTGAGGTTCCTTTTCAGACTGTTGTGTTGTTTTTTTTTTTGTTTTGTTTTGTTTTGTTTTGTTCTGTTTTGTTTTTCTTCTCACCGAAAGTCTTTAGAATTGTAATCATTCTTTTATGATCTATGCCATCCTGTCCTTGTGTTTTTAAATGAGGCCTCAATGACATTACCACATTCCAGGCGATGTAGTCATCATCAGACACCACTGACTAAGGCAAAGAGTGTTTGAATTATTACAGTAGCTAGCTCTCTTTTCATATGGATAATCATCTGTTAAAATTATATAGTTTTGTGGGGGTGTTTTCTGTATCTCTCAGGTCTGTCTTCTGTTGCACTTTGTTTCATCTGGAAAAGTAGCAGCAAAAGAATTTCAGCTTCCCAGTGGAGCCTGAGTAAGAAGTGGTTCTAGCTGGAGATACTAAGGACCCAGGGATGCTGTTATGAGATGGAGGAGGGAATGAGAAGGAAATGAAATGAGAGATTCTTTTGCCAGGCTCAAGAGTATATGTTTAATTTCCATTAAAGTGCTGGTACACTGAAAGGTAAAATTCTTTTTCTTTTTTTTAAGTTTTTAATGTTTATTTATTTATTTATTTATTTATTTATTTATTTGAGACAGAGAGAGACAGAGTGTGAGCAGGGGTGGGGCAGAGAGAGAGGGAGACACAGAATCTGAAGCAGGCTCCAGGCTCTGAGCTGTAGTACAAAGCCCCATGCGGGGCTTGAACCCACGAACTGGGAGATAATGATCTGGGCCAAAGTTGGATGCTTAACTGACTTTAGCCACCCAGGCGCTCCTGAAATTCTTAGTGACTCATCTGAGTGATTGGACTGGAAGCTTAATAAGTTTCCGAAGAGAATAATCATTCCCCAGGTTCAACACTGAATTTAACAGGGAACACATGAACGTACCAGGACTGCACAGCAGGACCTGTATTCCCTAGATCTGGAGCGCTCTATTGTACATCATGTGAGATGTTCCTTCTTGAGTTTTTGGGAAAGAATTGTAAACTGGTGTTGAACTCAGTCTTCAGAGATGTATGTGAGAATCCTCTTTCCAGAAAATACTCTGAAGATTGCCTTTTTCTTACAGTAATCTTACAGGAATGAAGTTTTGATATTGGTTTATACATCTCCTACCTGTACTGAATGGTAGCCTTTCCCAATTGGACCTTTGCTTTCATTAAAAAAATGAATGCCAGCCCAATATTTTCACAGGCCTGTAGATCTGGATCAAGAAAATTATATATCCGTTCAGTTATTTTTCAATATTAGGTTTAGACCTTCATTCTACCAGACATGGAAAGCCGCATTTAGCCATTACAATGATCCAACAAGGATAGCTCACTTTTGAAAAGTTTAATTATATTTTTGTTTATTCTGATCCATATTTTTTTTTTCTCTCAGTCCTTCAGAAAAATAGGGCTTGAGTTTATAGGCCTTGGATTATGGAGCATGCCCAGCAATAAACACTGATTAGATGGTTGAGTTTCACTTACTTAGTGGATCTATGACATAGAAATGAGTAGAGAGGAGTCTAAAACAAACGCTTGGAATATAAGAAGCAAACACTTGGGGCACCTGGGTGGCTCAGTTGGTTAAGCGGCCGACTTCGGTTCAGGTCATGATTTCACGGTCCGTGAGTTCAAGCCCCGTGTCAGGCTCTGTGCTGACAGCTCAGAGCCTGGAGCCTGCTTCAGATTCTGTATCTCCCTCTCTCTCTGCCCTTCCCCTGCTCATACTCTGTCTCTATGTCTCTCAAAAATAAATAAACGTTAAAAAAAAAAAAAGAATTAAAAAAAAAAGAAGCAAACACTAACTATTGTTATTGAAACAAATTATCACAGATTTAGTGCTCAAAACTATATTAGTGTATTATCTTATAGTTCTAGAGGTCAGAATTGTAAAATTGATAGACAAAGCTACCTTCCTTTTAGGAGTTTGGGAAAGAATCTGATTCCATGTCTTTTCTAGCTTTTAGAAGTCCTCTGCATTCCTTGGCTCATGATGTCATACTCCATATTCAAGTCAGCTGTGCGTCACCTCCCAGTATCTCTTTATCTCTTGGCTTTTGTCTTCATTAATTTTTTTAATATTTATTATTATTTTTTTTATGTTTGTTCATTTGTTTTGAGAGAGAGAGAGGGAAAGAGAGAATCCCAAGCTGGCCCCAGTAGGGAGCCTGACCTTGGGCTTGAATTCCCAAACCATGTGATCATGACCTGTATCAAAATCCAGAGTTGATCACTTAACAACTGAGACACCTAGGTGCCCCTTCACATTGCTTTTTTTGACTTAAAATTCCCTGCCTCATTATAAAGACCTTTATGATTACAATTGGACCACACATATAATCTGGGATAATCTCACCAACAGAAGATCCTTAGTTTAATTATATCAGGAAAGTCCACTTTGCCGTGTAAGGTAACATATACACAGGTTGCAGGGATTAGCATATGGACATTTTTCAGACATTATTTTGTCTGCCGCATCTGGGTAACATATTCAAAGTGATATCAGTCTAAAAGCCAATAAGAGAACATGTTTCTACATACCAGCCAAAGAGAAATAAAACAGGAAAAATATATGACAATGAGAAAAATGAAGTAAAACAGAATGAGACAGAGTCAAGAACTTGAGTGAGTCACCTGGTTTTTTGAATCATACTTTATTGGAAAACAGTTATGTTCATTTACGTATATATTACCCAAGGTTGCTTTTGCACTACAATGGCAGAGTTGAATAATTGTGACAGACATCATGTGAACTAATGAACCAAAAACATTTCTATTTAGCCCTTTATAGAAATTTGGTTAATCTGTTGTCTAGAGAATTATCTGAGTGGAAAACTATAGCATTTTCCTGTATACTGTTTTCATCTCTAGAATAGGCATTGAATTAGATTTTTAGAGCTGCTATAACAAAGTGTTACTAACAATATTAATTTATTCTCTTTAGTATGGAGGCTAGAAGCCCCAAATCAATATGTTGGCGTGTCCTCTGGAGGCTCTGAGGAATACTTCTTTGCCTTTTTTAGCTTTTGGCAGTTTCCAGCAATCACTGGCATTCCTTGGTCTGTAGACAAATAGCTCCCTTATCTGCCTCCATTCCAATGGCCTTCCCTGTATGTTGCTGTCTAAATTTCCCTCTTGTTTTCAAGACATCAGACCTTGATTAGGGCTAACTCTTATCTAGTATGATCTAACCTTAACTTGATTATATCCGCAAAGTCCCAGTTTTTAAATAAGGTATTGACATTCAGAGTTTCCCAGGGTTAGGACTTCAACGTGTCTTTTATAGGGGACGCGGTTTAACCCATAATAGGCATCAAGGGATATAAAAAAAGTGTTTTTCCAGTTAGGTACTTAGGTGGCTCAGTCAGTTAAGCAACCAACTCTTGATTTCAACTCAGGTCATGATCTCGCGGTTTGTGGGATCGAGACCTACATTGGACTCAGCACTGACAGCGTGGAGCTTGCTTGAAATTCTCTCTGACTTGCCCTCCCCTATTCTCTCTCTTTCAAAACAAACAGACAAACAAACAAAAACTTAAAAATGTATTTTCCTAACACGGAAATCACCAATGTTTTTAACTCACATTTTGTTTGATAACAATCTAGGTAGATATTAAATCCCTCCAGCAAAGAGAAAGTGATCAAATAATTTAAATGGCAGTGTCATACATTTGCATTGATGTTATATAGTGTACCCAAAGTCATGCTGATCACACGGAGTCAAAACTCTGGTTTCTCATGTGATTATGTGGCCTCATTTGGAAATCTGGAAATGTACCTTTTATTTTGGTTTTGGTTTTAAATCTCATTCTCTTTAATAAACTTGTCTGTGCACTTAACCTTGTACATGTCACCAAACTTAGAATATATATCATTGGGTAACATGCACATAAAATGCAAGTCTCCACACCAGCGTAAACATTGAAATGCTAGTATAGCTCTTCATATTCTTGAGATCGGGAAAAGATTTTATATGTGCCTGTTTTTCATTTGTGTTTCATGTGGCTAAGTATGTTTTGCTTTTCTGCTGCCTATTAATTGAAGGTGCAGTGCAGATTTTGTCTTCTTACTTTTGTAAACGCATCCAAAGGTTATTAAGCAATGAGCCTTTCTAATAAATGTAATTTATGAATATGAAAATGCTCATAAATGATTTTTAATTCTTAAAGAGAGCCAAAGAAGCTCTAAATCTGTTAGATGATATATCTTTTTTGGTCTCTGAATTCCTTTCCTGGTACAGCATCAAGGTTGAGAGGAATGAATACTGACTTTTAGAACTATTGTGCTGGTCATAAATTAGGAAAAGCCGTCATATCATAAGACTGTTCTGGAAAAAAATGGCATTCCCTCTTGTGATCATTATCTGCTCTTGATGAGCTTATGTTGTTAGATGTATTTCCCCCCAAATTACAGATATTTCAAATATTTACAGGAAAAGGAAATGTTATTGTAGTTTTAATTAATATTTTACACAAAGCACTCATATTTAAATATGAATAATGCACAGGCAAGCTATCTTGAAGCAGGTTCATTCATTTATTTATTTATACTTTCACACTACTTTACACAAAATTCCATAATTATCATATATCATATTTTATGACATTCATTTATATGACTGTCACCCTTCTAAACTGTGAAGACCTTCAAAGCCTGACAATGGTTCATTTATCTCTGCAACCTTGACTTGCAGGCTACCAGATGGTAGGCATTTAATAAATGCTTTCCTATATTTTTAAAAACATGGGTATGAACTGGCATAGTTCCTAATAAGTAAGCAGAATGAACACATCCGATAAAACTAAATATGTAAATAAGTGGTAATGAATTTTAAATAAAAAAACACAAATATATATAAATTGAGATTTTATGTTGATTGAAAGCATGCCATCTGCTTTGGTGGGATTCTGCTTTGTTCACTTTAATGAGAAAGATGCCAAGAAAACTTTATGTGTTCCCGGAAATGGGGAATCCATGAATCTCTTGGTGGGATATTTAGAAGGAAAACGTGTTTATATAGGCTTCTTTTAACTTTACTCATAAATAATAAAAGTATATGTATGTTAGGTATATTAATTCTTATTGATTATTGCCGTATGTAAATATGTAGTATATATATTATACGTAAGTAGTATGTAACTTTTAAAGAGTATTTATTCTGAGTGAGAGAGAGAGAAAGCATGTGCATGTGCACATAAGTGGGGGAGGGGCAGAAAGAGAGGGAGAGAGAGAATCCCAAGCCTGGCTCAGTGCTGTCAGCACAGAGCCCAGCGCTGGGCTGGATCTCACAAAACTGAGATCATGATTGTGGGAAATCAAGAGTCAGAGACTTAACCAACTGAGCCACCCAGGTGCCCCAACCTTACGTAACTTTTAACTTTACACTTAACATTTACATTTCAGAATAAACTCAGCGAGCCAATATTGAACCCTAAATTGATTCTAAGCATTTTGCTAGTCCTTTGGGACACAAGCTAAATAAGGCATAGGTCTTTTTGCTTAGCTCTCCCTGTCTTAGAGCCAATAATGACTACCAGTGTTGTTTCATGTTTTGTTAACCATATAGTTGAAAGTGATATCATATATTTTTGAAGTGTATTTCCTTTTCTTTTCATGAGTTGGTATGCTATAATTACCAATAAACATCTGTTGAGCAGTTATTATGTATAATTATGGGAAATGCAAAGTTCCTCTCTGTTTATACTTTCTCTGTATTGAAATGCCTTACTATGGTTCAGTGAAGCATTTTAGATATTTTCTGGAATAATCATGTATAAAAACCAAATAGATATTAATGTGTTGTCCCTTATCTGACTAGACTTCTCTAACCATCGAAGGCTGCTTCCCTGGACTAGCTGTTGCCATCATACCTAGTGACTTGGACTGTCCCTTCCCACCTGGATCTGTCTACTGCCCCACCAGCCACAAGCTCATATCCCAGTCATCTTTTAGATGACTTTAGATAAAAGGGTCACCTTACTTTGCTCAACCACCACTAGTGGTCCCCTCTAAGCCGGAGGCATTATTTCCATTCTCCACATTCATATTGTATTGTATCGGAACATGTTTCATGTTTCATGAAAGCTTTTTACCTTTTACTAGGAGCCCTATCCTACTTTATCTGCTTGGATGAGAGCTGCCTCATGGAAGAGAATATGCCCCACTCAGCTTTGAATGCATATGGTGCCTAGCGCAGTACCAGCATAAAGCTCCATTTTAAAAATGTGTATTGAGGGGTGCCTGGGTGGCTCAGTCAGTTAAGCATCTGACTTCGGCTCAGGTCATGATCTCGCGGTCCATGAGTTCTAACCCCGCATCGGGCTCCGTGCTGACAGCTCAGAACCTGGAGCCTCTCTCTCTCTGTGCCTCCCTCTCTCTCTCTGCCTCTGCCCCACTCATGCTTTGTCTCTCTCTGTCTCAAAAATGAATAAATGTTAAAAAAAAAGAAAAATTAAAAATGTGTATTGGAGTAATAAATAAATTACTGCTATTAAAATTATCTGCTAGAAATGCTTCCATTACATGGTTTAAAAATCACAAGTTAACATTCCGTATGATTCTGAGAATAGTATCAATGAAATTGGATTCAACCCTCGATTATTAGGATTTTAGCATTTAATTATATTGGGATTTGGAAATGAATAAAGATTTCATTGGCTTGGGGAGGATATGAGGGCTTTTACTGCCATTAATGATTGTTTCCTCATTAATTGAGAGCTGTCTTTATAAAAATTTCTAAGTAAAGTATGACAGAAGACCGATAGGAGACTATAATTACTGAGCCCACAAAGGTAAATTAAATTTATAATTTTAAATGTATTTTATCATGTAAAATATTAAAGTCACTTGACATATTTTTTTCTGGAAAATAAATGTAAATAGAAATTTAAGTTCTTTGAAATAACTGAGTTTCTACAATTAACCTTGAAACTTTTTCCACTTTTGAAAGATCATTAAGTGATGGGCACACAAACTCAACTTTTATGTTTATACCTTCTAAAAGAACACACGTGTAGTGGGGGATCCATAAAATAAAATACCAGATTTTGACTATTTTAAGGTGAAAAAATATAACCAGATTCAATTTATTTTCTGAACTTTACTAATAACTTTCCCAATTACATAAGGAAAGGAAGTTAATACTTAAATGGTCACACTCTGTTCCAAGTGACTGGCTGGTACCATTACATATGATCGCATATTTAACTCCTATCACATTAAAAAATGTTCTGTCTGTATCCTATACATAATTGAGGTTTGGATACATTTCTAACATTAAATACCCAGTAACAGTTGGCATTAGAGCCTAACTATGTTTGTATCTATATTCTATGTCCTTTCCACTTCCAAAGATAAATATTTCACATATGGCGGGGGTTGGGAGGGCCTGGTTCGTACCATTTGCTGATTTTCATGGCATAAATATTCTTGCCTTGACTGACTTCAAGCTACCAATATCATCTTAATGAAGATGGAGTTGAAAAGAAAATGTAATTATTGGTGGTTAGTAACAACCATCTCCAGAACATCACTGCCAAAAACTGATTTTATTATGGGCAGTTATAATATCAGGACAGTGTCATTGAGAAGAGATCAACTGCTCAAGCTGGTAATGCTGAGTCAAGACAAAGAAATTACATTCCAAAAGTTTGGAACAAGAAACAGTAAATAGAAAAGGTGAAATCAAGAATTTCCAGTGATTAAATACTGGGAGGGGAACAAGAGATTAAAAATAAAATTTATAAAACTTTTCGTGTTCTTGTTAATACATATTTTTCCATGTCTCATTATGAGATCTTTAAGTATCATGTTAATTATATAACCCAAGGAACATGATTTTAAATTGAAAAAAAAGTACTGAAAACAACTCAAATGCCTGCCAATGGTGGGATAAATAAACACATGGTAAAATGCTTATGTAATAGGATATTATACAGCAGTGAAGAAGAATAAAATTAGAAGAACTTCTAGAATACTGATTTGGCTTGACAACAAAATGGGCATAGAAAGATACAAATGAGGATTCTATTTAAGTAAACAGTCATTAAAAGCAAGCAGAACTGGAACACCTGGGTGTCTCAGTTGTTAAGCATCAGATTTTTGATTTCGACTCAGGTCATGATCTCACAGTTCATGGGTTTGAGCCCCGAGGTGGGCTTCACGCTGATAACAAGCATAGAGCCTGCTTGGGATTCTTTCTCTCTCTCTCTCTCTCTCTCTCTCTCTCTGTTTGTGTGTCTCAAAATAAATTTATAGAAAGAAAGAAAGAAAGAAAGAAAGAAAGAAAGAAAGAAAGAAAGAAAGAAAGAAAAAGGAAGAAAAAGAAAGGAAAAAATAAAGAAACACAGAAAGAAAAAGAAGGAAAAGAGGGAAGGAAAGAAGGAAGGAAGGAAAGAAGAAAGAAAGAAAGAAATCAGGCAAACCTAAATATATTGTTTAGCAATGTATGCACAGATGGTAAAATCCATTATGAAAAGTCGAAGGAATGATTAACAATAAATTATGCATAGTGGTTTTCTGTAAGAACAGAGAAAGAGAGTCAAAGTTGGCCGATGTTTAAAGGTATTTCTGTTTGTTGGTAATGTTCTGTTTCTTGGTCAAAGGTCTGGTTATAAAGTTACTGAATTTTAATACTTCTTAAACCTTGCTTATGTGTTTGCACATGTTCTATAAGTGCAATAGTTTCAGGAATATTTTGAAATTTCAATAACAAGTTTAGTCATAATTTATAGAAAGGACACAATAAACCTTAAATTATTACCTCTGCTTGTGATATATGCAGTGTATCAATACGCAAACATGAGTTAGTATAGTGCTATATAAGACTGAGGACTTTGTTTTGCTCACTTCTCTGTACTTAGTAATTAAAATAGTCAAAGCACATAAAAAAGCACCTAATTATTGTCAAGCCTGATCACCTTCACACTTAACTATTTGATCAAAATAGTAGATATGAAAATGTATTGATGCAAAATTGGAATAACAGCATTCAAATCTAAAAATAAGTCAAATTCAAAAAAAATGAAAAAAAAACCAGAAGCTCAAAAAACAGAATGATTTGAGATAGTTAAAAAGAGAATGTAAACATTCTAGTGAAAATGAAAATATTTGGGAAATTTAGGAATTCATTTATAATAAAAACATGTAGTATAGTGGAGCTAGAAAAATATTGGAATATATGTTGAGATATGTTAAATTCAACAACAGATGTCGGTATACTAAAATATGCCTCTAAGATGGTAGCTTTATAAAAATCATATACAATTATATATAAATCTAAAGTAGTGGTAACATAAATCAAGCCGAAAAAAAAAAAAAAAAAAAAAAGCCTTAACATCAGTGTGCATAACAATTACGTAGACCATATAAATACTCATTATACTACAACAAATGATTTGAAATAGCAGAACTGGATAAAAATGTATGCATTCTCAGTTACATTGGCTAGTACAATTAACACACATTTATTTATTATGACTATACATCAGATTCTGGACCTTATGCAATGTAGAGAGAGCTCAGATTTTAAGACCTAACAATTTTTACAGAAAAGAAGAAACTTTAATACCAAAATTGAACTATATATTTTGATTGAACGGTATTAAGTAGGTATGAGGGTGTATACAGAAGGATTTTCAGGAAGGCTAAAGGTAATATTGGCTTATTTATTTAACAATTTATATGATATTTTTCTCACGAAAAATTATTGTAAAGAAATTATGTCATCCAGTGTTTTACCAAATATCATCACCTAAGCATTTTCAACCTTCTTTTTCTTTATACATGTTTAAACATTATTTTAATCATAGAATAATAAGTTTTGGGATTTGCTTTTTAAACCTAATATTATAAATGAAACATTTTTATGAGTATCTTTGGGAAAACCATTTTCCTTCCAAAGAGTGTATCCTCTGCATAAATCTTCACATGCAGAATTATTATTTTCAAGGATCTGAAAATCTATAGACCTTGTTTCCTTTGCTGATTCAAAATATTTCTACCAATTTTTCATATAACTATATGGATGGTTTGTTTTAGACGTATTAAATAGAATTAAGTTTCACTTTCTGAAGAATATTTGTTACAGCACTGCCTTGCAGATTGATTTGCAAACTTATTTCCAGAGACATAAAAAATACTTTCAAAAGCATGTTGACTGATTTGGATTTGGATTTCCTCCATTATGCATTATTTGCTTATGTTCTTTTTCTAATTTGTTCGTGCCTATATCTTTTATAACCTCTGCACAACAAAGCAGCTGACTAGTTTGTGTAACATGTTTACAGAGAGAAATAGGGAAGAGTAAGAATGGCCATTTTAACAAATAGACTAAGTATATTGTTTTTTAGATGCTAATTAATTAACCCAATTCCATATCATGAATAATCCTTCTTATGTGCATTGATTCAGAGTGACAGTAAATGCTACTAAGTCTAATGCTCTAAGAATAATATAAAACTTAGGATGTTAGGCCACTATTAAAAAAGTTAGGATAATAGGCCACTATTATGTTTTTCAAATGACAAAAGATGTTGGACAATAGAGGGTAGTAGAATAGAACTGGAGACAGGGGAGTAAGTCCTTTAAAAATTACCAAAAGTCTCTATCAAATTCTTCTAAACACCAAGGACAGCATGTGATAAAAGGATCACTTGTGCCTGTAAAATAAAGATCATAAAATAAATATTCCTAATGTATGCATTCCAATGCAATATTACTTCCTTTAATTTTGATCATGTTCTCTAGCAAAGAAAGGGTATGTTGAGTAAAGCCACGTTGTCACTGATTGGCAGGTCAGAATTTTGCACTCATGTAATCTATAAAAATAGTCTTATCTAAAATCCTGGCGAAACAAATTTTAAAAATTAATAAATGTTATATTATATTTTATTATACAAAAAATAGACTTGAGGTGTTATTATGAGCCTGCTGTCATTACTAAATATACCCTGATATTATTTATTTATTATTATTTAAGTTATTTAATAAATTAATTATTAAATTGCCTGATATCATGGTATACTTTCTAAAAAAATATGCACACAATACTCTATAATAGCATTGATAGGTATAGCTAAGCTCAAAGAGACAATCTAAACAGTATATACTTCAGTGAGTAGATGAAATTTTTTTATGTATAGTAGTTTCCTTTATTAAAGTTAATGATGGACATATAATTGGGTAATATTCACAGACTTTTACAGTTTTTATTTTTATTTTATTTTTTTTAACATTTATTTAATTTTGAGAGAGGGGAAGGGCAGAGAGAGGGGGAGACACAGAATCGGAAGCAGGCTCCAGACTC